>JAOPHQ010005162.1:52500-152500 GCA_030340625.1 Merluccius polli
TTGCTCCGTCATCACTCCTCTCTCCCCACATGCAACTCAAATGACTACTGCCACCGAGTGGACAAAAAAACCCGACGCCAATACAGGAGTGTCTGACGTTTATCTCAGATCACATTACAATGAACACAAACACACAATATGAATCAAATAAGTTAACGCATTCAAATATACAAATATGTCTCTTTCACCCGTCACAATATGGATCAGAAGATACATTCAAATCAAGTCAGAAAATATAACCGCAGTAAGTCCAAATTGTCCTCCCATTTGGTTCCCTTACAGCATTGACCGCTTCCCCTCTGGTTACGAGCGGCGCTTCTCCTTTAGTGCAGTGTGCGTGGTTTGCAGTGCTTTGGAGCAACGGCGTTGTCTTCGCCGGGACCGTCCCTCTCCTCACAAGGTGCTCTCCAGTGTGTTGTAGTTGTCCTTGAAGCTCTTGAGCTCCAGGAAGTGCTTGGGCCTCTTGCTGCGCTGGCCGGTGGAGGGTAGGTAGGTGACCTGGATGGTGGAGGCGGTGGTGCCACGTGCGGGGGAGCCCGTCAGGTCCTTGGCAGCACACTGGTGCTGCAGGTCCAGGCTGGTGCTGCTGGAGTAGGCCTTCACCCTGGGGTGGGGGGGGGGGAGAGAGAGAGGGAGAGAGGGAGAGGGAGAGAGGGAGAGGGAGAGAGAGAGAGAGAACAGTCAATACGGAGATGGGTGTTTCCCAATTCCGGGAAACAGTTTGATTACCCTAATAGCATTACCTAATGTTTCCTTTGTTTAATTGTTCTACTGCTTTGGCTGATAAAGCTCTTGAATTTAAATTGAATGACGAGCAGGACCATTATTATCTTGCTCATTTAGCACTACTCTATATAAATGTCCTATAACAATTCGTTTAGCAGAGATCCTTTAGATAATATAAAAATGGTTTCGAAAATATTACATTTTCTAGCTAGGCCTTGCAACTTATTCATTTTGTACAGTTTTTTTTTTAATCTACTCCACTGTTTAGGAGTAGTGTGTATTCTAGTATTACTACCCAACTTCTTACAAACCAATGAGATATTTCATTGTATTGTAGTGGCCACAGCAACATTCAGACACTTACACGTCGGCTAGTTCGTCTAGAGCCCGTTGGTATTTCAAAAACTCGGCTTCCCCAAATACCTGAAACCGAAAGCAGGGTTAATCCACTAAAGACGGTACAGTGAAGTGGACTGTAAAGTAAAGTGTGTCATTTCTAGCGCTGAAACAATTGGTGGATTATTCGATCAGTGGATTGAGACAAAACGTATGGCTTATTATTTTGACACTTGATTAATGATTGTACTCGTGTATCTAGTAGAAACAAACATTTGCTGTTCATAGCTTCGCAAATGCAAATATGTGGTTGCTATTGTCAGTTTCAGATGATCGTAAAAAACAACAACAATATATTGGCTGCTTATGAGAGAAAGCATTGACTGTAGATTGGCGATGGATCAATCCACACACTGACGATGACGGCCCTAAATAACTCCTCAACAACAACACTTCCATAAGCCAAGCCTATTCCTCAGGATCCGCCCACAGACTCCATGGCTACGCACCCCAGTTCCATGGCGTGCGTTGTCGTAGCCCTCCAGCAGGCGGTCGATGAGCGCGCTGCGGCTGCTCTTGATCAGGGAGTGGGAGTTGCGCAGCTCCAGCAGCCAGCTGCGGAAGCCGCGCCCGGTGAACGCCCCGGGCGTCTGGCTGACCTCCTGTAGGGGAATGCCTGCGGCCCGGCGGCGGGTGAGGGCGGTGGGGAAGAGAGCAACAGCGACATGTTTACTAAGGGCTGGGCGATACGGAAAACTGGATTATCACGATAATTACGGGGAATTTACACAATATCATGATCTGTTTATACATTCAAAATACCATTTTAACAGTCTAACCGGGGGGGATTACATTGAAGTATATGGAAATTTAAAGCATGGTGACTAAAACTAATTTTCTATTCTCACTGATGCTTCAAACTCATTTGATTATTTTAAGGGCATATCTTCTCATCTGAATTAATTTATACTATAACACTGGGTATCACGATAAGTCGATCTTTGTTTCATGACAATACCATTCAAAGACAATAAACGATAATATTGAATTATTGCCTAGCCCTATGTTTACCATCTACTATTATTTCAGCCGTTCGCTTTTATCCAAAGGGGGTTAGGTATCTTGTTCAGGGGATTTCCCTACAAGTAGACTGCAGATGTTTGGGGATCAAACCCAGGAGGTAAGGGTTTGGCATCTCAAGGAAGATGACCGATCAAGGACATTGGGGATCGAACCTAGAACCTTCCGGCTAGGGACCCCCTTATCCTAA
Source organism: Merluccius polli (assembly GCA_030340625.1). NCBI lineage: Eukaryota > Metazoa > Chordata > Actinopteri > Gadiformes > Merlucciidae > Merluccius > Merluccius polli. Next base: position 54,833 of record JAOPHQ010005162.1, read on the forward strand.
CGTCAATGCTACAAAAATGTTGTAAAAACCAATAAACACAAAACGTACCGACAGCTCAACAGTTATATTTTCTTTGTGGTGTCACAGGGTATAAGGAAAGCAGTACCCTCATCATATAACAATAACACAAACATAACATTATTTCTAGATTGATTCAAGGGATACGTTACACATGTGTATGTGTATATATATATTTATGTATAACAGACGTCAGAATATCTCACCTGAGTCGCGAATGGCATCAAGGGCTTTCATTCTGTACAGGTAGTTGTAGCAACCTTTGAATTACAAAACAAACATCCCCACCCCATCATTAATCAAAGTCAACATGTTCACATGCCAGTAAGAGCAATTCAACCACGTATTTGTCCAGGCACCAAAAGTGTGACACCACATGAATGACAGCAGTCCATACTTAAAAGAGGGGATAACCCCTAATAAGCTGCCAGTCTATCATATCAAAACATAATCTAGGGATGTGTAGGAATTGTAGGAACAAAATCATAACTAGAAATTGCCCACCCAAGATGGTACCGCTATGTTAAATGTTGGGTCTCTGAGCCCATCATGGACCACAGACAGACAAAAAAACAAGCTCAGCTCACTTATAGGTGCAGGATGCTTCAGCCTGTCGTCCTCCTGAGACAGCAGGCGCGGCTCGAAGCGGATCTCCTGGACCTTGGTGAGCCTCGAGTCGATCCTCTCCCTCAAGCCCTGCCATGCATACACTTACATTTAACCATCATTATGCTGACATTACAACAACAGCCAGGACAGAGGGTGCACAAAGGGAAGGGGTGCAGACAGAGAGGTACTGGGTGCAGACAGGGAGGTACTGGGTGCAGACAGGGAGGTACTGGGTGCAGACAGAGAGGTACTGGGTGCAGACAGGGGTTTGGGGTCACCTTAGGCGCGTTGTGTCCGATGGGGGCGTGGGGTCCGCGGCGGGACCGCATGGCGAAGCGCATGATCTGCCTCTTCACGAAGATGAACAGCAGCACGAACACCTGCTCGCGCACACGCACGCACACACACACGCACGCACACGCACGCACGCACACACACACACACACACACGGGCACAGACACAAATACATACACATACACACAGGGCGGTGAGACTGAGCCCCGACATTTCTAACGACAGACCAACGCAACGGGGGTTTACTAACTCACCAGACTGCCATACGCCATGACTAGGACTACATTCACTCCGGATAACGAGGGAGAATCCGCCATTGTGTGTGTTTCTGTGTGGCGCCAGGTGTCTCTGGGCCACGCGGGCTAGCGGTCCAGCTCGCCCATACACACCTGGCTGTGGGGAGAACAAAACCAGGGCACTTTGTTTTGTTCTCCCCACAGTGCCCTGGTTTTGTTGTTATTATTACAAGTTGTCGACAGGATGTGCGCTTTTACAAAAGCCACATTTTGTGAAAAGCCGTGAATTAGTTCCTCTTTAGCGACGTCTCGTCGTTGCCGCCGTTAGCAGCAGTGAAGGATAACAACAACACAGACCGGATGCTGAGGAGACGGCGTAGCGACCCTTAGCGACACCGTAGTAACGGTGTAGCTGCGCACGGGGAAAACAAAACAAAACTCGCAGGCACCTGCCCAAGAAATCATCCATTGATGATTTCGGAGATAAAACCTGTGTTATGCAGTCTGTGGATAAAACTTTGAATTATTAGTTTAATTTGACATTCATTTCGGGATTCGGAGGGACGTGCAATATTCTCATATACATATAGCCTACATCTCAAGAGGGTGTTTTTTTATTGTGCTTTTTTTTAGTAGCAATAATAATAATGTTGTCATCTTCCTTACAGCGACGACCAAAACCAGTCCCATATACATTTTGAGGGTAATTATTGGTACATGTTTTAAATAGAAAAGTAATCTAATAGTAGTATTTTTTTATTGAATTGTAAAATAGACCTAGTTGGTCTATGCATATCACACAACGATGTTGCATGCATTCGTGATTATAGTAAAAAGGGAAATTGTAGGCCTATATTAAAACTTTGTGGTTGCCAAAATCTTGTTTAGTTTGGTGAGATCTATATCAGAATAAAAAAAGATATATTCATAAACCGCAGTAAAGTTGGTTTGATGTTGGCTCTACGGTGGATATTCGTTATTCTATTTTCAATAGCTTATGAATTATTCACATATGATACAATCGGTTAATAGTTTTGTAATCGGGGGACGATGAACAATTTAGGCTACATCCTTTGATTTCCATTTCTGAGATAGGCCTACTTTATTTGAATGCAAAGAAGGGCCAATAGCTTTCCTATGGCATAACGGTCAGGGTACTAAAGTATAATCCGTTTTTCTGTCAAAACCAAAATACGAAAAAACGGAAACAGTGCCCTCTTTTCCTTTTTTCGTTTTAAACCAAAAACGGAAAAACGGTTTTTGCTCTCAGCATCAAAAAACGAAAAAACGAAAAAAACAAAATCAAATAACGACCCAAATTTGGTTTTTGCAAATTCCTTGTTTCGTTTTTTGGTTCTCATTTATTAATATGACGGCGGACAGACCGGAAGCGGAAGTGACCTGTAGCAACTTCAAAATAAAAGTAGCGTGCTAACTTATTATCATGCATAATAAAGTTTTAAAAAAAAGTATTATCATACACTATTATAGGCAGTGTTGTGCTAGTTACTGAAAAATAGTAACTAGTTACAGTTACTAGTTACTTTGTAAAAAAGTTTTAAAAAAGTAACTCAGTTAGTAACTCAGCGCGCAATAGTAACACACCGCGGACCTAACCGGCGGGGGGGGGGGGGGTGCGCGCAATAGTAACACACCACGGACCTATGACCGGCGGGCGGACCTGTGACCGGCGGGGGTGTCTCAAAAAGGAGGACAAATACGCGTCTGGCTTAATGCTGCACCGGACGCCGGACAGGGCATTGAAAAACCGGACAGTCCGGCTTTATTGATCGGGAACTGTGTGCCGTTGTAAAACCTCACCAAAAGGAACTGGGTAACACAGCGTTTGGTAACGGGAACGGAGTTACTGAATTTTAAAAAACAACGCGTTACCTTACGCGTTACTGAAAAAAGTAACGGCGTTACTAATAACCGTTACTACCCAACACTGATTATAGGCTACCGTTCTCTTTCTACACCCATATATGGTTCACATTTATTTTAGTAAAGTGAAACTATAACAGCTGGTTGTTTGGGAAAACGTGATACATAATTATTATTATTTTAGCTGAGTGTGTGAATGCACATTGTGGAAAACTTTTACCCGAATTACATTCCCTGTCTAAACAAAGAGCATCTATAAAGTCACCAGCAGAGTTCCCCATCACGCACAGTCAAGACTGAAATGGTGAAATATGTAAAGTAAATCATGTGTAAATACAGCGCATCTAAAAAGTATTCAGAGCCCTTCATTTATTCCACATTTTGTTGTGTTATAGACTTAATTTAAATCAATAGTATAGCATTAATACTTTTTCTAATAAATCAAAACACAATAACCCTTGTCTTGTGAAAATGTAGGAGAATTAAAAAACGTAATCATTAGATTACATAAGAACTGATAAAGTAGCTAATTTATTGTTTTTTAGCTGCATATCCTTTGCATGTCATGATTTCCTTGTGTGACACATTCACATCAATCGGATATAAAATAACTTAGGCAGCTGACAACCCAGTACTGTGGAATTACAGTTGCCTGATGGCCAAATCAGACATATACACGGACACAGACGGCTTACGTCAGTGTAAGTAGGCTCTTCTTCATTGTGCGTGATGGGGAACTCTGCTGGTGACTTTATAGATGCTCTATGTTTAGGCAGGGAATGTAATTCGGGTAAAAGTTTTCCACAATGTGCATTCACACACTCAGCTAAAATAATAATAATTATGTATCACATTCTCCCTAACAACCAGCTGTTATAGTTTCACTTGACTAAAATAAATGTGAACGATACATGGGTGTAGAAAGAGAACGGTAGCCTATAATAGCGTATGATAATAAGGTTTTTTTTTAGGTTTTTTTAAAACTTTATTAGGCTATGCATGATAGCCAGTTAGCACACTACTTTTATTTTGAAGTTGCTACAGGTCACTTCCGCTTCCGGTCTGTCCACCCTCATATTAATAAATGAAAACCAAAAAACGAAAAAAGGAATTTGCAAAAACCAAATTTGGGTCGTTATTTGATTTTGTTTTTTTCGTTTTTTCGTTTTTTGACGCTGAGAGCAAAAACCGTTTTTCCGTGTTTGGTTTAAAACGAAAAAAGGAAAAGAGGGCACTGTTTCCGTTTTTTCGTATTTTGGTTTTGACAGAAAAACGGATTATACTTTAGTACCCTGACCCATAACCACTGTGGTCCAACATCCATTTTATTTTTGCCATCAACAGCTCAATAAGTTACAGCAACAATTATGTTAAAGATATGCTTGAATTTATTACAATAAAAACAATTCACATTGACATGCCCCCACCAATGTACAATTTCATTGTTTCTATATTTCCCTTTTAAAGACGTATATACCTTTTTGAATATTGCAAAATTCAATAGCTCTCAGACCATGTGACCCACATAAGTCAAACTAACTAATCTTTTCTATGACATGTCCTCTCCAATTAAAAAGATGAATGAAAGTACCCTCCGGACAGGACGACCAGACAAAGGGCAAACAAAACTGAGGGCTTAAATACACAGGAGGAAAACATGACCAATCAACACAGGTGGGACACGTCAAGCATAATGAGGTAACAGAAAAAATAGTAACTGAGGACATCTAGGGGGAGAAACTAAAACTACACAAAGAAACAGTTCAAACTGTGACAAGACGTTTTTGAAAGGGAAATTATACATTTTTATAAGGGAAGTTAAACAATTAGAAGTTGTAAACTGGAGGGGACACGTCGTAGAAGAGGGTTGTTCAACCTGTGCTACTCGTACCGTAGACTACTGCAGGTGGTAGGCCTACATGGGATTTTTGAAATGGACACATTTACAATTATAGAAACCATTATATAGATTATTGAAAAATAATTATATAAGTCCTATAAATATTGTTCAGTAAGTATAGTATAGTATAGCTTGTTATTATTTCAAAAATAGTGTCACTTTGTGCATAAAATCGTATATTTTCCAATGTAATGTTTTCCATTGATGTTTTGTTTTAATTTGTTTTAATTCCCACTCTCCATGGCCTTCTTGCAGTAATAATTGTCTTTAAAGGGGCGCTGGCACTCTTTGCCCAGCCACTGCATGTGTATTTATCTTTTTATTGTATTTTCTGTTTTTTTATCGTTTGGTGCGTGCGCTACTGGTCTTGATGACAATTTAGTTTACTTCCTAACCTTAAGTCAAAGGTTGGGAAGAGATTCAAGTAGGTTTGACCCCTCTGGGTCACATGGTCTGATAGCTATTATCTAGAAATATTTGAGACCTATTGATATTAGAATGTTTAATGTTTTCATTGTAATAAATGCAAGCATATCTTTGACATTGACAAGTGTTGCTGTTAATAGTAGTTGAGGGGTTGATGGCAAAAATAAAATGGGTGTTGGACTCAGTGATTATGCTTACAATAAAATAACCCAGAAATGGCAAGGATGTACATTGTTCTCGATCGTCCCCCGATTACAAAACGACTAACCAATTGCATCAAATGTGAATAATTAATAAGCTATATAAAAAAACGAATATCCACCGAATAGCGAATATCCAATATGAAACCAACTTTACCGTGGTCAGCTAAAAGTGGGTTGGTCACGTGTCGTCGGTCCAGTTTCCTTGAATCGCTGGGTGAACCACGTGACGCGGCTATCTGTGGCGTCAGAGTGGAAAAGAAACAGGTAAATTCAGAGTCTCTCGCTTGTTGTCTGCATGAGTCGGTTTGACACATTATTATCAAGTTGGCTGTGTTAACTTGAGGTCCACCAACCAGCTCCCGGTCTGAATCCCACTCGGAACTCGACAGAGGGGGCTCTGGGTGGCTTGTATCACAGAATATCGTTAACACTGAGCCGCGTTTCTGGTCAGTATCGTCTGTTATTTGTCATTTTTGGGGCCTAGAGGCCTAAACGGCGCCTCGGCCTCTGTTGTTTACGCAGACCGGGCAGCGGGGTTGATTTCGGCGCCTGAGATTACGGAGGATCGCTCGCAGGGCTCTCGCGAGGCGGCTACGCGGCTAGCTAGCGAGCTAACGAGCTAACGTCCAGCTATGGGAAAAGCGGTGCAAGTTAGCATAGCTACAACCTCATAGCCAGCGGACGCTCACTCCTTTCCTTCCCCCTTTGTCACTAAATAAAACGCAGTTGTGATTTTTATTTAACCGAGGAAACGTGTCAAAACGGGGGGAGGGGGGGGTGGAGTGGATTTGACCGTCATTTTTTTAAAATTTGTATTATAATCCCGTCGGTGGAGATGGCCGTAGTTTGAACGCCGCCTCGTTTTTCTTGCCATGAGGTGAGGCTGCGAGTAGCGGAAACCCAGCGAGACTCCCATGTAGAGACCCGTCCCCCCCGGACTCATAGCAGCTTAGCATGCTGGCCATGCGGTGGGGTTAGCTGTATGCTGATGGTTGTATCGGACAGGCCCTGGCCGTGTGTGTGTGTGGGGGGGATATATAGTCCCATGCTAGCCGTGGAGGACTTTACGTAACGGTCTCCAGATTTTCAGTTGGACGTTAAACGAGGCTAAAGATGTTGGTGGTGGTCGCGATGCGAGGTGTTGGAAATTGATCCGAAGCGTTGGACGTGATGTGATGCATGGGTGTAAAATCCCGTATTGAGGCAAATCCTCGATGCGATTGACGTGTTTTTGTTGTATGTTTGATCGAGAAAAGTGGGTGTTGTTTTCGCTACTCTAAAAAAAAAACGTGCGGTGCCCATCGGTACCGCACCACGCTGTGGGTGACACCCCGCGTTTCGCATTGGCCTTTCGACACCGCCTTGATGCTAAGCCACACCAGCGACTGCACCAGTGCACAATGACCTCTTAAGGCGCAAAGAAACGTTTACACCTTTTTTAAAGTGATTAAACTGCACAATAGTGGTGTTACAACTTACAGCGAGTTCGGGCTTGTCTCGGAAATCCCGGATCACATTTCTGCATTACTAATGTAAAAAACACATCCACCCTGTTCCATTAGAGGCTGTGACACTGGCCTCAGCACCACCACACCAAGCCTAATGTTGTCTCTGTAGCGTTGTGGGTTAGCACCGATGACCTCATTAACCTCACATGGTGTTGAAGTCGAGCTGAAAGAGAAATCCTTCCAGCCCTGCTGAGATTAGCAACAACTTCCACATTGGGTCTTGTAACGGTTGGATGATATATGGCACTTAAACATGCCGTGTAGCCAGTGTCTTGCTTGAATGCCAGTGTTTTACATGTGACTATGAACGTGTGATGAAAGTGCACTAGTAGCTCACAGTCCCCTTTCATCTTTCCCCCCCTCTTCCCCCCCCCCCCCCCCCCTTCCCCAGGTGTTTTTTCCTTTGTAAATACTGTTATTTGTATATACTGTAAATGATGACGACCGTGGGCGGAAACCGAGCCCGGGGCAACTGGGAGCAGACACAGGGCCAGACACAGAGCCAGACACAGCACAAGCAGAGGCCCCAGGTACCACTACTGTAGGAAGATGCTGGCTCCCTCAGTCTCCGTGATTTACAACCCCCTCATTTATTTCGATATTTTATAGATTTATAGCGTGTTTATTCCTTATTAATCGGTGTTTGACTCCAACCCCTTTATTGCCTAGCAACCGGTGCTTAATGAGGACTCTAAATGTCTTTGCCGTTTTAAAAAGTCACTGGCCACAGCCTCCACAGCAGGTCTTGATTTAAAATGCTGTTAACATTACTACTGCCATGGGAAAGCCACATTTTCAGCTATAGTATCAATTTATGCACAGATCAATAGCTGACTGTAACTTCTATCCTAATAGGCTACCGCTGAGCAAATCCGACTCGCACAGATGATTTCTGACCACAACGATGCCGACTTTGAAGAAAAGGTCAAGCAGGTGAGGAAATAAATTACCTCCTTTTGTATGAAATCCACGATGTCCCTCTCCACCCCTGGCTCAAGTTGAAAACCGCAAGGATGGATGTCTGCTATTCGTCTGAGGCGACGGACCAGATTAAAGTGTTGAGGAGGGTCATACTGATCATTTCTCAAAGTAGTGTCATTTCTCAGTAGCGGGACCTATGCTCTGGAATTACTTTCATCAACATATTGATTTGAATTTCCCTTTTTATTAAATGTATGGTTGACCGCAACATTCCGTTTATACTACTTCCCCCGCTTATTATGACAGCCCTGAAGGCAAAAAAATTATTTGGGATTTGCTTTCAACATAGGCCAATACATCTATGCGTAAAGCATAGAAAATGCATTTAAATGTGTTATCTGTATGTAGACAATTTTAGTTAATGCTAGTGGGTTATATCTTAATCATGTGAAACCTGTGTTGATCAGTGCCTGTTGTCCATCCTATGCAGGAGTCTTAACGTTCCCCTCTCCCTTCTGCAGCTAATTGACATTACAGGCAAGGACCAGGACGAGTCTATGATTGCGTTGCACGACTGCAACGGGGACGTCAACAGAGCCATCAATGTGCTACTGGAGGGCAGCCCAGACACTGTGAGTATGGGCTTTGTATGTGGCCACAGCCCCTGAATAAGTGGCGTTAGCGCTGGGATAAACGAGTGCAGTGAGATTAACAATAAACACAACAAGTTTTGAGTCACTGGGCAGATCGTAGCCCAAGCAACAGCAGGACCAGATGCTGTACAGTACGGTACTGTCGTATCTGGATGAAGGCTTTTGACAGCAAGGTGCTTGGGTACACCGTCTACACTCATTGACTTTGACTAAACCCAGAACACCACATACACTTCTAAAATAGCCCTTTTTTCATGATGTTGTGAACACCACCAGGATTGATAAATAATTATGTGTATTGATCCTACACATAAATGATGTGTATTGATGCTGAAGGACCAATACAGACTTCCTGGATCCCTCCTATGATTAATCACACCTTAATGTCATCTGTTCCTTGGAAAGGTCTTATTGCACAGAAGCAAGTCGTTTCCATTTTATTCTCTTTTGGCAATGTGATATATTTTGAATTTCTTTTCCCCAGGACTCGTGGGAGATGGTGGGGAAGAAGAAGAGCCTGTCGGGCCAGAAGGAGTCGAGCCAGGCAGACACCGGAGAGGATGGGAAGGAGAACAGGGACAAGGGTGTGGAGAGGGACGTGGCACGCCGTCGAGGCGGGGCCCCCCGCAGGGGGCGCGGCTCCAGTCGGGGACGCGAGTGTGAGTCCCTCCACTGATCACGCTCTTCATTAGTCTCATTACAACTGGCCCGTGACCGGTCATTCTTTATAACCTCGAATATGTTCATGTGAATACATGTCTGTTTAGTCACTATCTATCACCGAATGAGGTAATACAATGGTGATTGGCCTATGGCCCACTGATGAAAGCCGTTGCGTTTGCAGTATTATGAACGTTACAAACTGCTTGTCGGTGGCGACACCTGCAATTAACGCTAGGCACCGTAGGTGTTGCCAAAGAGAACCAAACGGAAATCTTCAAGAGTGCTGCCTCAAGTAGGTTGTTTACCTCTCATGACAGTTTTCCTCCTCATGGTGTACCAAACGTCATTCACCGATGACATTGACATTCACCCAAGAACTATCAACGTGTGCTATTTTTGAATCTACGTTCGGCCTAGAAATCAGCTCTGGCTTTCAGCCCAGCCTAAGAGGCTATGTGATATTGAGACAGTTCACCCACTTTTGCATCAATCATTCTGCTGCTGCTGGCATCTTACGGTCTCTTAATTGATCTGTTTGGTTAATTTGCCATTCAGCATTGCATTACCGACAACGTTAGCAGCGTAGCACACACAGTGAACTCATCATATCTTCTTCTGTGGTCTTGAAGCCGCACTGGTGTGCCACAGCAAATTAAGAGCGTGAGAGAGCCAGCCGTCACATTATGAAAGATGGATTACACACTGCTTTTAGACAGTGTTGGGCTTGTTTCATGCTCTCTTGGCTGTGACATATACAGTTGTTCATGGAGCCACATCAATCGTGTGTAAAACGTCTCACAGAACAAAATTGCACTGGCCCAACGATCGTGCGCCCTACACCCACGCGAGGGCAAAGCCCTTAGAACCGCCACCTGAGCCCGTCAATGATGGACACAGGAAGGGCACTGCAGTGATTTTAGTGTGACGATACTCGCTTACAAAATAGCTAATCTCAAACAAGCTTTTGAGATTAGAAAGCTAAAAAAATAGCTGAATTAATTGCTGTTAGATCAACGGCAATATGTTCCGAATACAGTTCTCCACTGCTTGATTCATTATTATTCGTTAATTTGTATAATTATATATAATATTTTCTGGCGCACATTGACATAAGCACAGAGTTGAGTTTTCAACTGCTTGATAGATTATTTTATATAATGCCAACAATGGCATTATGACATCCTAACATTGCACAACAGACTAAAGCGAGGTGAGGAAACGGTTCCACTCACCGCCTCGTCACAATATGACAAATGTCATGCCAGCCCTTGCTTTAACCCCCTCCTGCCCCCCCCCCCCCCCCCCCAGTCCGTGGTCAGGAGAACGGCCTGGATGGCAGCAAGGTGGCTGGGGTTGCTGGCCGAGGCACAGAGCGAGGCAGACGAGGCCGAGGAAGGGGCAGGGGGGCCGTTGGTAAGTGACTGTACTAAAGAAAAGGGTTGGGGTTCATTGAAATGACGATACTAATCTGGCTGATCAAACCTTGTGAAGAGCATTTAGTGTAAGTGCACAGGCCATGAAAGTAAACAATGGCAATATAGCACTTTCGTCTTTTGGAATCAATGTGCTTTAGTCAGTAAGAAGTTTGTACACAACGTAACAATCGCCATACCACATTCAACTCAGGCTCACACACATTTTTTAGGCAGCATCGGCACAACAAAGTGATTTTGATAAATTATATTGGTAACGGATGTTACTGGTGTGTTACTACACATGTATATACACATGTACATGTGTAGTACATGTACATTCACTTTATATGTTGGTGTAGTTCAACCTCTAGGGATGGGCTTGCAGGGGTTTTTAAATATGCTTTGTAGCCACTGCTAAAATTTGTATTCATCAGACCTGGACATGTTTTGAAACGGTGTAAAGGACGAGGTATCCTCCCCAGTGTCGCCTGTCTAGCAAACGCCAGACGCTTGGCTTCAAGACTTCCAGTGTGCTGGCCAAAAATGCATTAAGACAAATTGGAGCCGTGCTATTTCTTCTGTCAGCAGAATACATCCTTACAAGTTTTTTTTTGTTTTTTTTAACGGGGTATTTTGTTAAGCAGCCACAAGGCAAGTTAATTGCCTTTGACATGCAGATCACATCAGATATTTGAGTTGATCATACAGATGTCTTCCACTGACCAATCTGTCTGTGTTTTTTGACCCCATTAGAAATCTTCGGCACTGCTGGTGAAATGCAATGTGCAGCAGTTAAAACATTATTTAATATGAAAAACATTGAATTTGTTTTATTCATTACTATAAAATTATTTTTACATTTTATTATTAACTTTGGGGAAATGTGTCGTTTTTCAAGATGGCTCTCTCCTCTCCGGCCCAGGGGTTACTGGAAGGCGGGGAGGCAGGTTCTCTGCACAAGGCATGGGGTAAGGAAGCACTTGTACCGCCCTAAAACCAGAATGCCCTCTTATCTGTTGCCATGGTCACCAGAGAGCAGGACCCCCCCCCCCCCCCCCCCCCCCAGCTCATTGTCTAACGTTAATCCAAGGGAGCCACGCCACAACGTTGGCCAATGAAACGGAGCCATGTGGGCGGAACACGGCGTCTATGTAACTCAACTCCCGGGTGGCTGCATCTTGAAGCATGCATTTGAAGGGCACATTTTTGACTTGCAAGACTTGCCGTATAATCTTGTGACAAACCTCAACGGTTATTCTAGAACATTCCTGCTATCTGGTCCTGGCATGTGATTCAGTGGACATTATTTCCTGGTAATATAGGGAATTTTGTATGCTGTATCCTGAAATGATGGGATGGAGCTCCTTTCCTGCTTTTGTCGTTGTCTCTGTTCTTTATGAACTGCGTGTTTGAGTTAATTAGTTGCTAAATAATCTTGTCATTAGTCAAAATTAAAACGTGTCTCGAATATGTGCTGTGATGCGGCTCTTGTCTATATTATCTACAGCACCACAAACTGTCGAGGCTGTGTGAATGTGTATATTGTTTATTGCATGTTGCCTCCTTTTTTTCCCCCCCCTTTTTATTATTGACCATCTAACTGCTTATCATAGTGAACTAAAATCTGCAGCAGCCACATTTCAGCTACAAAGACACACCACACAATGCCAGCGAGTGTGGTTGTTTTTGCAAGCGAAGGTTGTGCCTAAGCTTGGCTTCAATTTCAACTAGCAAACTCATTTCTTCCATCTTTCAATATGAACACACGAGAAACAATCGGTGGTCTTGTTGCACAATAAGTGTGTTCAATAAGATGTGTATTTCATGTAGAACCAATATGTTGATGATATGGCACCCCTTTTGTTTATACAATGGGATATATAGTCTGTTTACAGAAAATTACCATTTATTTTAACTGCCTTACTTGATATGCCTGCTGGGTTATAAGGCTATTGAATCCCTTAAGCTTGCATAGGTGTAGGAAGTGGAGAAGGTGTGTGTTGCATAAGCGCTCTTTGTCCAACTGCCACTGTGTATTTATGCTCCTGTTGAGGTTGGCTTTGGCTCGTGTAGCTGTGTACTCGGCCGCTTTAAGGGAGTGCTTACTGCACTGTATATTGATTATGGGCAGCGGGAAGTTTTCTCTGCTACATCTTAGCAATACAAGGGTTTGTTTTGTTTCGGGTTTTCTTATTTAATTTTTGTGGCCATTTGGGACTGTGTGAGACTCGATGCTTGAGTTGTGCTTACTGTGTGTGCCGTTCTTCTCGGCACCTGGGATAAAGTGAAATACGCACTGAGCCTTTTCTCTCCTTTCTCTGTGACTAAACAGTGAGGTGGCAGCGCACATGCAGTGCAGTGTTCAGATGATGTGTTTCGGGGAAAGCCCACAGAAATGTGGGAAAGTAACCTGAGACTATGTTGTTGTTGTCCTTGTAGATGTGCACCAAAAACATGAAATGCATCCTAAATGACCCCGTTGTTTTGCTGCTTATAATGAATGCTATTTTTCCTCTAAAGCCAGATTGATAAAGAGGCCAGATATGATTTTGCAGGGGATACGAGGTGAGTGTACTTCCCACTGTGTGAATCTTGCTTTCAGTGTGGCGGTTTTATTTTGAGTGCCCAGAATGCGACTGATGTGACTGCTGTTGTGCGTGACTTATGTTGGAGCGGAGCAACGGTAGTAGCTGCTTCTCAACATTGGGAGTAAGCGCGAGTTTGCTCGCATGCCACTGGTATGCAGATGTACATTAGGAACGCTTACATTTTCCCTAACAAGGAGCTTTTTGTCTTGAGGAGGGGCGAGCGGGGTCCACAATGGCGATGCATTGCATACTTCTTGTGTGCTAGTCTGGAGCGAGCAGAGATGTTGAACGATGGGATGTTTGGTGCATATATATATATATATATATATATATATATATATATATATATATATATTCTTTCTCGGTGTAATTCACTGACGCATCAGGTCGGTGGTCGGCTGTAGATGAGCTGAGAAACCGCAGAGGGTTGCCGCCGTGATGTTTTTCCTGCTTCTGGGTCGTTCCTGTTTTAATGCCTTCCTCTGCATGTACTCTACTACTGCTCCGACGGTGACCACGTCACCTCAGCCCACTTGTTTACTTCCTCTTGTTGCTCACTTCCTCCTTGTGTGGCCCTGTCCTATGAATAGCATCTAGTTACACGGCCGGCCTCGAGGGTGTGTGTGTTTGGCGGGGGGAGGTGGTAGATTCACATGTAAACATTTTTTTTTTAAATAATAATTTCAACGTATTGTTATATATATTTATAAAGTGTTTTACCGTTATTGATATGGATGTTCTCGACGATAAGTGTTTGTCGAGATTGGATTCTTTGCACAGACGGCGGAGCCTGCCCTGGCTGGCGTCTGCATGTTTTTGTGTGGCATTTTATATCCTCGGCCAATAAGACACGGGCGTAGGCGGGGCGTTAAGAAATTCACCACACGCTTGTCGTTCCCTCTTCGCCAGGACCTTCAACCCCGCCGACTACACCGAGCCAGCCCAGACGGAGGAGAGCTATGGGGGGGGCGACACCTGGAACAGCACAGAAAGCGCTGCGCCGGACACCGGAGCCCGTAAGTTCACACGGACCCACTGCTTATGGGTGGGGGCCTGTGTAGACCTCCATTACAATGCGGTCGTGTCACTGCTTCACTTAAAAAATAAATAAATAAAGGCTTTTAATAAATAATGGGTTGGGTTGGTGTGAGTGATTTGCGCACGCATGTCGTTAACCGCTTGGCTGGTTGTCTCGCAGGCCCTGAGCTGGCGCCGGGAGAAACGTCGCACTACCAGCCCAAGTTCGACTCTGCTCCTGGTCAGTCCACTGTTCTGTTTTTTCATCCACCGTCCCATACACATTCCCTTTGAAGCCCTTGGTTGCCAAAGATCCCTGTGTTGAGCCACGTTGCCTTTGATCTGCAGGGCCCTGGAGGACTGCTACAGAGGAATGGGGCACAGAAGACTGGAATGAGGATGTGAGTGCTTTCCCCCCGCCCCACCATAAAGACTAGTGGCTCCTCTGTTTGCTCTACATCTGATTGTGCCCAGTGTTGGGTTATATGTTAAGTTTGTCTTGTTGGCCTGCAGTTGTCAGAGACAAAGATCTTCACGGCGTCCAGCGTAGCTGCTGCACCTCTGCCTCAGGAGAACGTAACCATCACTAAAGGACAGAGGTGGGTGGGATCTGTTTATTTGTATTAAAGTCTGCTTTCATGGTTTCCGTGTCCATTGCTTGACTGCTGCTAATACTCTTATGTAGTGAACACAAGCCGAGCGTTTGTCAATTTCACCCTTGTTCAATCACAGATAACGCACACATGTGTATGACTGCTGAAATATGCCACTCCCACATTAAGTTGAACCAGTGCAGCTTCAACCTACCTTTTATTTTTGTTCCCTTTTTGAGTTAAAACTAAAACCCCACGCCTCATTATCTTTTGTTGCATGTTTTTGGCTTAGTCTTAACCCTATCCTCTGCATTTCAGGATCGACCTAGCGGTGCTGCTGGGCAAGACTCCACCCTCAGCGTCCTCTGAGGGTGCCCCCCCGGAGGCCGGCCAGCCCGCCTCCCTCTCCCAGTCGCTGGTGTTCAGCAACTCCAAGCAGGGTGTGCCGCTGTCCCAGACGGCCTCCAGCGCCTCTTACTCCCAGCACAGCATGGTGAGTGTCACGGCAGGGCGCGTATCGCAAGGCTCCAACTCAAGCACTACTGCTTTAGATTGGAACCCCTGTACTCCATGTACTATATGCAGCATGAAAGTTTGCAACTTAAGTCGTTGTCACGCGTCATCTCTGCCAGCAGTAGTACTCTGTTGTTGTGTGTGAAGCTCTTTCTCCCTGACATTGCAGGTCAACATGCTGAGCAAGGGCTTTGGGGATGTGGGTGGCCCCAAAGGAGGCAGCACGGGGACTACCACTGGCTCCCAGTTTCTGGAGCAGTACAAAACAGCCCAGGCTCTGGCCCAGCTGGCAGCCCAGCACTCTCAGGTGGCGCCTCCCAACGCAAGCCCTTCCTCCTGGGACACCAGCGCCTCACCACTGGGCCAGTACGGTGAGAGAGACACAGCAACATTAAGATGTTAGACAAAATATGGTTTATGTAAGGGATAATGTACAGCGAGCTGGTCATTATTGTGCAATAAACCCAGACAGTGTGATACAGGACCCTGACGTGAAGCGGCAGGGTCTTGAATCACCGTCGAGGGGTTTATTTCGCAATATAACACTAGTGCGTTAGGTTCTAGGGTTGGAAATGGTGTCCATAACAGCAGTCTGTTATTCCCTATGAATAACACAGTAGAGTGCTGTAATTGACCAATCAGAATCGAGTTTCAACAAAGCTGTATAATATATATTATTATTGGCGTCAGATGAAATGACTCCCGCCCCCTGACAAGCGTCCACTTTGGGTTCATGCTGGCAGTCATTTCTAGAAGCTCTACATTTTAGCGTCAACTCACATTTGTGTTTTTAATCCTTGCTCTGTAGATGTGAAGCCCGAGTCCGCGGTCCACAGCCCCTTCACCAAGCGGCAGCCCTACCAGGCCACCGCCGCCACCTCCTCCATGCTGGAAGCATTCCTGCCCAGTGCGCCCTCGCCGCACGCAGTGCCTCCACCCGCCTCCTCCCTGCCCAAGATGACGGGGCCCCCCTCCTCCCTGGGTCAGCAGCAGGCATCGCCTGGCTCCTCGGACACCCAGGGCTCCAGCCCGCTGCCGCTGCAGCAGCACAAACTGAAGCAGCAGAAGAAGAGGACCTCCATTACCACCAAGGTAAGCTAGAACTAATCTGACGCGCCATCTGGGAAGTTGTCCGTGGAAACTGTTTGGAAAGGGCAGGCACTTTCAAAAAATTACTTGTCAGGTGATTGGTCTGTCCATCACAGTCTATCACGGGCCAACTTCAACCAATCAGATCAACGAACCATATGCTTAGGAGAGCGAAACATCTTTTCCTTCGAGAAAAGCCTTCAGTGCTGTTCTTTTCTCTTCAATGAATATATACTCCAGTTATAACTGATGCTATAGCAGCATCTACACTAACCTTTTTAGGAGCCACGAATAAACAGTTGCTACTCGCCGTCGTTGGGTGTTTGCCACCCGCAGCGGAAACAATCCATATTGGACACATTGAGGACAGGATTTGAATGGCCGCCTCACACTAGTCTACGGCCATAACTCATTAATATTCAGTTTTTAATAACTTTTTAATGAAATATAATCGTCAACCCGGTCCTTGGAAAATGCATAATATGGAGATGCACGAGCCACTGAGATTGCGTATATTTTCCGTTGAATAGTGGCAGGTCATTCTGCCATCACGTACCACCAACCACCTAAAGGCCGTTAGAGGCACTACATTCAAGTCTCTTCTGACTGGGCTTCACAAACATACGTCATGGCTGCTGCTTGGCAAAAACGGCATTCAGCCAACTGCCGACGGCCACCTGCCGACACGGAACTGTTAATAAAACCGTAAATCCTTTCCTAACGTCTCTGGGCATGACGGTTAAGTGGTTGCAAGGCCAACGGCCAGAGATTATTTTTCGTTGCTGGGAGTTGACTGGTTGCCCTTTTGACAAGTGTTTGGAATATCAGTCCCAACGTCCTGTGTAATTCCCCCCTGTATTTTAATAATGAAATGCGATCTTATGTGGTGTACATACTAGGTCTGGGACGGTATGGATCTTTCCTTACCGTAGTAAGATTCCCCCACGGTTTGGTGATTTACCGCCAAACAATTACGACTCATATGTTGCACTTTAAGCCAAATCAATCTATGCCTTATTATTAGTATAGCTTGAATTTTATTGTTTGTTTTTTACTGATGTACATGCAATTACAGACAGTGTCTCAAGCTAGGCTGTTCTGTTTTTATGTTGCACTTTAAGCCAACTCGGATTGTCACCCCTGTGGCAGGCTCATGTACGGCATCATGTCACGCGTAAACACATGTTGTCGCTCAGAAATGGTTGACGTCTTTCTTTAACGTAAAGTCCCGTATTATGCCGTCCTTCACTGTCAGTGAAAAGGGCTTTGGGCTGGGAAGTAGGCCTACATAATTATCAAAAGCCTGTAGCATGGCTTTGAACGCTGGCTTTGCATTTCGCATTTCTTCTACCAAATAACAGGAAAACAACCTCAAAAACGAATGTCACCCAAACATGGATGTAAAGAACGCTCCAAATAACACACCTACTTATCATAATCATCCCCATCCTCGAACTGCGGACAGATAGCAGCTTGATGTGTAACAATGTTCCAAATTATATTTCAGGGTCGCACAGATACAATTTCGGGAGCATATTGTGAGCTCTGCTATAACAGATCTGTATATCAGGGGTTGTAGTGTTCTAACAGTACCCATTATATTAATCTGCTTTGTGCACACCAACCTGCCCTGTATAGCCTGACCGGTGGCCATCCAGGTAGTCTGTGTGTGCCACAGAAATGATGGTAAATGATGGCAGTAAACACTAAACGCAGTCAGACCTTTGTGGCTGACTGGGAGAGGAAGAACTGCCACACTAGTCTTCATTCTATTATTACCATTTTATCATCTCCTTCCCTTTCGCGTCAAACTTTTTGTCAACCGGCTGGATTGTGTTCAGTTAAAACAAAATAGTTTTTAACCATATCTTATGTGGGACTGATTTATTATTGTGTAAATTCATGATGCATGTGATGTGATTCTTGACAGTGAAGTAGCCGATGGACAGATAAAGTGAATTTTGCACCCTGATTGGAGCCCTGTTTTGTCATTAACCGTCATGAAATGCTCTTCCATGGTCCCTCAGATTCCTGCCATGGCGGTGGAGATGCCTGGCTCAGCAGACATCTCTGGCCTCAACCTCCAATTTGGAGCTCTACAGTTTGGCTCCTGAACCTGCGCTGCCGGAGTACGACTCCAACCCCAACAACACCGCCGCAGCCGCACCCAGCAACCAGGTCCAGAACAGCCTCTACGCCTCGCCCAGCAGGTGGGCACCACTCTAGTGCATTAACATGTAGGGGGTGGGGGGCAATGTGTGAGATGGGTCAGACTGTGCATTTTAATATATCAATGGTATTGGTACATTGTACCTATGTCTATGTGAACATGGTTCTTAAATGTGTTGTTGCTCCATGCAGTGAGTCCGCCCCAGGCCTCCCCAACCCCAGCCAGATGGAGATGTACGAGCAGAGATCCTCTCAGACACGCCGCTATCCCTCCTCCGTCTCCTCGTCTCCCCAGAAAGACATGCTGCCTAAGGTGAGAGTAGTCCTGATTCACACACCAACCCAGTTGATTACTGTTCTCCTATATTATATCCTATGTCATTATATAGCCAATAGTCCTTTAAGCTTGTTATGTAAAAGGTAACGCCTTAATTTGACCCGTGTTTAACAGAATGGCTTCCATTCAATGCAGTCCGGACAATCTGGGGAAGGTGAGTTGTCGCATCTTTATATTTTTTTCCCTGATGGTATTGGCTGGCTTTTATTTCTTCAACTTCATAGGATTTACTTCAAGTAAATCCGGAACTACTCCTCTTAACCCACTCAGCTGCAGCCGGCTCTGCAGCATCTGGAAAGCCGGTTTCCGACTCTCTCACACCGGCATCAGTCTCAAGCATGGGCACTTTGACGGACAGCGGCCCCGGCCCCGGCCCTGCCTCCTTACTGACCACAGCCAATCAGATGGCACACGCTGCTCTGGGGCACAACGAGGAGCTGCCCCAAAGCACCATCTCCCAACCCCAACACAACAAGTAAGATCTGATTGGGGAAAAACTGGGCTCTCCTTGTACTTATTAGAATGTCTTTACTTATGTTTACTTCAAATAAATGAACCACATCTATTTCCTCTACAGCGCTCTCTCTTCACAGCAGAGCAATCTTCCCCCGTCTTCAGTCCGAACAGCCAACTCCAGCTTACTGGTGAGTTGGTTGAGTGTCAGACTAGACTGCAAGTCAGCTCCTGCTTTATGTACTACTCATTAATAAAACAGTGTAAGTTGATATAGGCTGATGATGAATCACTTTGTATATGATGGCACAAAACAGAACTACAACAAAATGCATCTGCATTCTTTTTTTAACACTCTCAATTTTATTGGGTTTGTGTATCTGCCGTGAATGTCTTGTCTCCCGATCTGCCATTCCTTGGCTGGCGGATGCATTAGTTCCTCCACCACCGGCACTAATGGAACTGTAATGTCATTTATCTCTGACCACATCCCTAACGGTCTTCTCTCCTTCCTCCCCCCCTTCCCTGTCTCTACAGCACCCGGGGATGGACGGTGACACCAGCCTCCATTCTTCTTCCTCCTTCCCCTCGGCCCCCTCGTCGGCCCCCTCGTCCGCCTCTGTAGCTGCCTCTGCACAGGTGTCCCTGGGGGTGGTCCCCCAGCCCCTGTCGGTGGGCGCCACCACCGTCTCGGCTCCCTCTGGCCTGGGGCCAGTCAGCAGCCTGGCCATGGGCCTGAACGCTGCCTCCGTGGGCCCCCCCATGGCTAGTGGGCCGGGGGCGGTTTCAGTCGCCCCAGCTTCGTCCGCTTCCTCGTCCTTGCGCAGCTCGGTCTCCTCAGGTAACAGTGGTCTTTTTCTTTCTTTCTTGTTTTCTTTCTTGCTTGCTTGATGTGTAACAAATGTTCCAAATTATATTTCAGGGTCGCACAGATACAATTTCGGGAGCATATTGTGAGCTCTGCTATAACAGATCTGTATATCAGGAGTTGTAGTGTTCTAACAGTACCCATTATATTAATCTGCTTTGTGCACACCAACCTGCCCTGTATAGCCTGACCGGTGGCCATCCAGGTAGTCTGTGTGTGCCACAGAAATGATGGTAAATGATGGCAGTAAACACTAAACGCAGTCGGACCTTTGTGGCTGACTGGGAGAGGAAGAACTGCCACACTATTCTTCATTCTATTATTACCATTTTATCATATCCTTCCCTTTCACGTCAAACTTTTTGTCAACCGGCTGGATTGTGTTCAGTTGAAACAAAATAGTTTTTAACCATATCTTATGTGGGACTGATTTATTATTGTGTACATTCGTGATGCATGTGATGTATGTGGTAGCCGATATAGTACGTCAGCTACACTGCAGCCTTGTAGAGTAGTTTTTGTTCAATCAAAACCTTCTAGTTATTTATTCCTATTTCATGTTTGTATGTTCATATTGTTTATATTTTTTTCCCCCGCCCAGGTAAAGCGCCTCCCAACCTTCCTCCCGGGGTTCCCCCGCTGCTCCCCAACCCATACATCATGGCCCCTGGACTACTGCACGCCTACCCTGTAAGTCCCTCTTACCGCCCCGGGATCATACTGACATGTTTTAGGGCGGGGCGATATGGCCAAAATCTTCTATCCCGTTATAGGTCATTTGATATCTCGAACGATATATATTACGATATATATTACTAGACTCGTATCACAATATCGATGTGTTGCCCAGCCCTATGTTGGCATGACACGTGAAAAGGCCAAATATTTATTTTTATATGGTAACTATAGCATTCCCCCCCGTTGTGCAAACCGACATGTCCTGTTCAGCCCCTGTGGCAATACAGGCTGACGGTGTGTGTGCCACATGCCGGCAGTGGACACCAGATACAGTCAGACTTTGACCTCTGTGGTTGACTGGAACGGAACGAGCTGCCACACCTATTCTGTCTCTTCCACACTTCCCTTTTTTAACATGTCTCCCCCAGGAATACAGAGAGGGCATGTTCTTACTTAGAGTGGTGTAGTCTTCTGCCGTCCATCGTCCCCTGCTGGTCGAAATTGCTTCTGGCTTCAGATCAGAGGGAGTGGTTGATTCCGTGGCACCCCTCTATCTCACCACAGAGAGGTTGCATGAGCAGCACTCATGTCCTCAACCATATTGATTACAACACAATCAAGTGTGTCGATTTAATTAATCTGGTTCCTTTTCAAACCAAAAAAACAACCTAAAATGCCAGCGGTAGCAATGTACATTTCTCTCCTCAAATTGTATACATTTTTTGTAACTGTATTTGAGCTGCTCTGATACTTCCTGCCGTGTCTGGCCAGCCTCAGGTGTATGGCTACGATGACCTGCAGATGCTACAGACCAGAATACCACTGGTAAGTGTTAATGCATGGAGAGAAACACTCACTCGTTGGTGCTAAGGTACTATGTACTATAAAGACATTGAGTTAATGGTGTCTTGATGCATTCCATTGCAAACATTGCTGTTATGTTTCTGTCATTTCCTCAGGACTACTACAGCATCCCATTCGCTGCACCAACAACAGCACTGACTGGCAGAGAGGGCAGCCTGACCAGCAACCCTTACTCTGGTGAGTCTCCCCCCCCCCCCCCCCCCCCAAGCCCCACTCTATTACGCTCTGCTCAATGCTGAGGTTACCGAGGTGTGACCGTCGGATGCACACCTGCAAACCTTGTTCTGCGTTTCCATGGCGATACAGGGTGGTCAGCGTGTGCCAAAATAATGGGTGCAGTGATCACCAGATACAGTCTGTGTTTACATGACGCAGCTTCCAAGTTCAAGTTTAACTCAGTCAACTCGACTGCGTCATTTGATATCCAGTGCAGTTGAAACACGTGGGTGTCATGTTGATATGCATTGTTTTTTTTCTTTTTGTCTTCCCCAAGACGGGCAAAGTTAAATCATGGCTACTGTCTAGCACTTGGACACAATATGGCTCTTAAACATTTGACGTTTGTTGTATTTTAAAACCACAATTCATCTCTAATGACAAATGGTGAATCGATGCATCATGACGTTCCTAAATGCACTTCTACACCTCTGTCGCCCCCCCCCCCCCCCCCCCCGCAGGCGATCTATCGAAGTTTGGTCGCGGCGATGCCTCTTCTCCGGCACCGGCCACCACCCTGGCCCAGAGCCAGCAGAACCAGAGCCAGACGCATCACACGGCCCAGCAGACCTTCCTGAACCCCGCCCTCCCCCCTGGCTACAGCTACACCAGCCTGCCCTACTACACCGGCATGCCGGGCCTGCCCAACACCTTCCAGTACGGGCCCGCCGTGTTCCCGGTGAGCGCCGCCACCATGGTCTTTTATTCACGTTAACGGAGAGACAAAAGCATTATATAAAGAACACATTATATAAAGCTCCATTCCCCACCCAACCGCCGTTGTGCACACCAACCTGCCCTGTAGCCTGACCCGTGGCCATCAGGTAGTATGTGTGTGCCACAAAAATGATGGTAAATGATGGCAGTAAACACTAAACAGTCAGACCTCGGTCGCTGACTGGGAGTGGAAGAACTGCTATAAGAAAGCCATGTCGGTGCAGTAGTGCTAGGGTGCTGTTCTGGGAGCTTTTTTTATACAGAGGTTTGTGTTTTCAAATCCCCTGGACAGTTCTGTAGGTAGAGAAGGAGAGTGAGTAGGGAAAGGGATGGCGAAGGTAAAAAGGCTGGAGAAGTCAAGGGGACGGTGTAGGGAAGGAGACGGGGGTAGGAAAGGAGGCAGGGTAGCTCTTGGTTCTGCTCACAGAATCAGAAAGTTTTGATTGCCACATGTTTTCCTTTTCTTTCAGTATTGAAGTTTTTCTTTATACTGCAGTATTAGATGTGTTTGTCAAACTGGAGTTTTGAAATAATCAAGGGCTCTGTTCTCCAGGTGGCTCCTACCTCGTCAAAGCAGCACGCCGTTAACGTCGGAGTCAATGCCTCGGCCACGCCCTTCCAACAGGCCAGTGGCTACGGTTCGCATGGTTACAGCACTGGTGAGGCCCTAAACAATGCTCCCGTCTCCGTGGAAACGGCATGCGTTTCTCTACTCGGCTTCCCAAACATCTGATGCCTAATGCGCAGCAAGTGATTCTCCATATTCAACCCGTGGCCTCTCCCTGTGGGGTGTGAATATATTAACATGTTATATATATTAACAACATATTAACACGTTTCCTCTACGCTGAGCCTGGAGCAGCTTCTTATCATGTGCTCGCAATGCAGTAGGCGTTGGAAGGTTTTGTTTTGTACTTCTGTCTCCTGCTATTGGAAATCCTTGCCCAACCTGTTTCCTATCACACGTGGCTGCCGCCAGTGCAAAAAGCCGTCATTAATTTGCATGAGTTTAATCGTTAATCAATGCCTGGCGATCAACGGCACTGTTCCCACAAGTGGGCTCTCGGCAGCCGGCGTCCACCAACCTTCTCTTCACCAGCATCCCTGTCTGAGATGGTACGCCTCTTATGTAGGAGCCTGCGTATTTCATTTGAAGGGATGACCGATTGTGGGTCATGCAGAACGAGGGCTAGAGCGGTCGGTTTTTCATTGCTGGCTGTTGCTGCTTACTTCGGTGTGTGGGTTTTGCACCCATGACATGAGTCCATACACATCTGTGTTTCTTGACTTCCTAGTCGTTAGTTTTCATATTGGATTCCTCACTTTGCTTCAACTACCCTTTCTTTTTTTTCTGTTAATCCGATGAATGCTGTGTGTGTTGTCCAATTACTTTCTCTTTTCTTTTTTTATATAACTGCACTTCCCGCCACTTTCATGTGTTCATGCTGCACCTGCATTCACCCAGCGACCGCTTCCTCCCCTTCCCCCGTGTCTCCCCACACACACACACACTCCCCTGCAGGGCTTGGTCCAATGGTATTTGCAAATGATTCTTGGCATTTGTTTCCATCGCCACACTCACTCTTAACCAATGGGCGTGGCTTGGCACAAGGCCCACAATGTGTCTGGATGCGGAGCTAATCCCAGGAAAGTCCTCTAAATTCCACTTTTCTTGGATTGGTTACTTGCATGATACCATACATGTAGTTCCTTGTGTGGTAAAACTGATGCGTATACCACACTAATTAAGCATTAGCACTGTTTAAGCATTAAAAAATATATATATATATTGAGTAGTTTGCAAACACTGTGGCCATAGCCTATGCATGCCCCCCTCTCCCCCTGTCCTGTCCCACGCTTCCTGGTGTCTGCGGCTGTGTCTGACTTGTCTAATGCTGTGGCTGTGTGTCTGACAGTCCAATGTTGTGGCTGTGTCTTACTGTTGCGTCTAATGCTGTGGCTGTGTCTGACTGTTGTCTAATGCTGTGGCTGTCTGACTGTTGTCTAATGCTGTGGCTGTGTCTGACTGTTGTCTAATGCTGTGGCTGTCTGACTGTTGTCTAATGCTGTGGCTGTGTCTGACTGTCTAAATGCTGTGACTGTATCTGACTGTCGCTGTGTCTGAATCTGACTGTCGCTGTGTCTGAATGTTGTGTCTAATGCTGTGGCTGACTGTTGTGTCTAATGCTGTGGCTATGTGTCTGACTGTTGTCTAAATACTGTGGCTGTCTGACTGTTGTCTAAATGATGTGGCTGTGTCTGACTGTTGTCTAAATGATGTGGCTGTGTCTGACTGTTGTCTAAATGCTGTGGCTGTGTCTGACTGTTGTCTAAATGCTGTGGCTGTGTCTGACTGTTGTCTAAATGCTGTGGCTGTGTGTCCGAATGTTGTCTAAATGCTGTGGCTGTGTGTCCGACTGTTGTCTAAATGCTGTGGCTGCGGCTGTGTGTCTGACTGTTGCAGGCTATGAGGATGTGGGCCAGGCGTCAGGGAGTGGGGAATTCTGTAAAGGTGGATACGGCACCGTGGCCGCCGCCGCTGCTGCTTCCGCGCAAATCAAGCCAGCCACCTCTGTCACCGGGCCCGGAGTCGGTGAGTGCCGCCACAAGCCCGGCCCATTCCGGACCCCCCCTCCTTCTCTCTCCCTCTTTGGGACCCTACCCTAGTGCCCTATGCCCCATTTGTGGTTCTGGTCCCCTCGCTGCGTTTTGATCCGTGTCTCTACAGAGAGTCCTGGCAGCCTGCCTTTTGTCAAGCCACCAGCCTGGTCTGCTGCCACCCCCACCCCTTCCCTTCCATCCGCCCACCATGGCTACTCATCATGTCTGCTTTTGAGTGATATACCTGCACTCATTTTCCCTGTGTTCAAATTCTGAAAAGCTTTGAGTGTCAAAGTGTCAGCCACGAGCATGTGATGAGTAACTTGCACTCCCGTCATTGTCTATGCGCTGCTTTTCGTGCCACCTGTGGTTTCTGTTGTTTTTTACGAGGACTCACCGGAGGGACTGTTCTGTCTCTACGGGGGGTGAGTCGTAGCGAGGGGAATGCAAGCATAAGGGAACAATCGAATGTCGGAACATGACAAACAAAACGCCATGTTCTACACGTCCGCATGTAGGGTCTGCAGTTGTTGTGCTATAATGATACTATAAATTCTTGTCTCGTCTTGGTCGACCCCCGTTCTGCACACCAACCTGCCCTGTATAGCCTGACCGGTGGCCATCCAGGTAGTCTGTGTGTGCCACAGAAATGATGGTAAATGATGGCAGTAAACACTAAACACAGTCGGACCTCTGTGGCTGACTGGGAGAGGAAGAACTGCCACACTATATTTTTTTTTCTCGTGTTTTTTTCAACATTGTCCTCTCCATATTTTGTTGTATTCTGCTTTTGGTTCTCAAAGGTTTGGTTCTTATCCAATGCACTGTGACGTTCACAGTGGCCGTAGGGACACTGGGGCTCGTAGAGGGTCTCGCATAACCTTTTTCACTTTGAGCTGCACAAAGGCACACATGGGTGAAATTTGCTATCGGAGTCATTTTTAGAGGGCAGCAAACTTGCCAATGTAGCCCAGTGTAGTCGAAAAGCAACGTCCTCTACCACTGCCCTGAGTCAGTTTGTATCTGTCCGTTATTTTACAGGAGTCTCGGTGACCTCGAGCAACACGGGCGTACCAGATATTTCAGGGTCTGTTTACACAAAGACACAGGTCAGTTTAATTTATGTTTACTAGATCATATTGGTCTTGTGTTATGAATAGCAGTACGTTCAATTGTCTTAGTAGACGTTTGGCTTGAATCAAGCACCAGAATCAAGCACATCACTAGGCCATTTAATGTTGAAATAAGTTTTAACTCTTCCTTGTTTTTTATTTTCCCCCTGCAGTCGTTTGACAAGCAGGGTTTCCACACGCCCACTGCCTCTTTCAGCCTGCCCTCGGCCCTGGGCAGCGGGGGGCCCATCAATCCTCCGGCCCCAGCCGGCTACCCTCCGGCCCCCTTCATGCACATCCTGGCGCCGCACCAACAACCCCACTCTCAGATCCTGCACCACCATCTGCAGCAGGACGCACAGGTAGATGCCACCATGCAGCCCACCCACACCCCTCGTGTTTTAATGGCTGGATGTGGTCATCTTTAGTTGTGTCAAATGAAATAAAATCAAGTTTATTTATAAAGCACGTTTGGAAACAACCAGTTGATCCAGTAAAAAGGCACATTAACAACAATACATGTCAATCAGTACAAGGCAATAAAGATGTGCACAAATGTAAAACTTGAGATGAAATCATAAAAATGTATAAAGGACTATAAAACGCTAAATACAAAACCAGTAAGGGCAACCGAAGGCCATTGAAACATGCAAGGCTTGAGTTTTGACTTAAACATGTTTGTCTGGTTTGATTCTGTTGAATACACCAGAGACTGACCTCCTCTCCTCTCCCAACAGACGGGTGCAGCGCAGCGCAACCAGAACGCAGCCATCCAACAGAAGGTCCAGATCAACAAGTCGGCGTACAGCAGCTACAACTGGGGAGGAAACTAACTCCAAACGCTGCGTGTCTGCCATCGGCACCGCCCCAAAGTCTCGGCAAAGCCTGCAGCTACAAAGTTGTTTTCTCCCCCCACCCCCCCACTTAAAAATTGGCTACATGTTGCCCCGTACCCATTTCTGTTTCTCCCGACGACAACGACACAAAAATGTCATTGTACATCCCTCTCCAGCCACTGTGCTTGGCCGTGTCCAGTGATGGAAGTGTTGCATGGCTGGACAGGAGAACCACATGTCAGGAGTGGAAGGTCGGCTGTAGCTGTAGCTAAATACTGGTTAAAACAGTTAGAGGTGAACTATGTCACTGTTGGGAAGTTTGTAAATCTCTCCATCCTGTAACCTTACCAAACCCACCCCCCCTCCTCCATTTTTTCCAGTTGTAACATAGAACTGTTTTCTAACAGAATGTTTTTGGGTTGTATTTTTTTTCATATTTTCATCTTTTTAATTGATGGGGAGAAGCAAACTCTCTTAAGGTGAGGAACAGGCTGGTTTTGTATTTCTCACCATTAACTCCTTGCGCCCCCCCCCCCCCCCCCCCCCCACACACACACACACACA
Organism: Merluccius polli; assembly: GCA_030340625.1. Taxonomy (NCBI): domain Eukaryota; kingdom Metazoa; phylum Chordata; class Actinopteri; order Gadiformes; family Merlucciidae; genus Merluccius; species Merluccius polli. Next base: position 82,779 of record JAOPHQ010005162.1, read on the forward strand.
CACACACACACACATTCACACATTCACACACACACACACACACCTCTTCAAGCCCCTCTAACATCTTTACAAAGTTGACTTTTTTATGCTTATTTTAAGTTCTCAGAAAATGAATCTCTAAATTGGCAGAGTTGTGATGTTTATTTGTACTAAATATAGATATATTATAAGAAAAGATGTATAAGAAAGCTCACTGGCTTGGAATGCGAGGAAAGTGTGTTTTTCTGTTTTTCATGTGTCTGCACGTGTGTTTGGACATGCAAAGGCCAGGGGTGTGTACAGCGCTGTCTGTGTTGGTTGTGTTTTTGTTTCAGACTAGAACATGATTTGTGACGGTGTATGAACTTCTTTACCATTATCCAACGATGTACAGCAACGGTTTAAAATAAATTAAGAAGAAACTGAAAAAATTCCAGACCATTCTGCAAGCAATGTCGAGAGGGACGCCAAGGGGGATACACACCCAGTTTGCCTTCTAGCGTGTTTTTTTTTTTTTTTATCCCCTATATCCTCCCACCCTTCATCGCCTGTCCGCTAACATACTGTATAAAAAAAGATGCAGAGTTAAGTACTGAGGGACAGAATTGTACAATGGGTTTATTTTGTCTGTATTTTTTTTCCTTTTTGTACTGTGCGTTTTAAGATTTAAATGGATAAACTTGTCTTGTACATATATATATAAAAAAACACAAGTACTGTAGTCCTTGTTTGTTGGCTTTTCCCTGCCCTCTTCAGATCCTTGCAGACTTGTTAGCTTTTTGTTTTCAAATGTTTTTTATTTTGTAAAAAAATATATATAAATATTAAGTAAATAAACAGGAAAGACATTTTCATCACTTTGGATGTGAATGTCTTTTTTAAGAAACTATTTTTGTATCTGATTTTGCTTGTAAATACAGCATTTTTATCCAAATTAAGCTTGAATGTGATGTCTAGAACTGGACAATGGGCTTTGCAAGTTAATAATTGAGTCTGCTGAGAAATGTAAAAATAGATTGCAATGGATGCAATATTTGAAACCATTAGCAATGGATTCAAGAAATCAATTAAGGACATAGGCCTAGATAGATGTACTGCAGAGGACATCTGATAGCTAATTGGACATTACTACCTTGTAATTTGACTGGAAGAAAAGAACCAAATAAAACTCGACACAATATTTCTCCATATCCTTTGCATTTTGTTTACTCTGTGAATCACGGCCAGTTTAAGCCCAACTGTAGTAAGGGGCGCCCTCTCTAAACCTGCCGAACACGAGATGAGTCGAGGCTGCGATGCCAGTAGTGGAGCTGCTTTCACGTCATCTGTAAAATACACTACGCCCATATTTCACAACGTAGAAGTGAACGTATCGGATAAAGCAGCTGCTTTGCTAGCCACATTGCTAATATCCGAAGCAAAGGTTCAGATCCGTCCTATCTCCACATAGCGTACAGCCTGCCCTGCATAAAATGGCATCTCGGCAGTATTAACGCGCTTACAAACTATTACGGTGCGCACGTTTGAGTCATTTACGGTAAACGAGTACGACATCTTGCGTCACTCCGGAAACTCCCAGAAGAACGCTTTACGGCATTGTTGACAAACTTGCTCGTCCGCCGACATCACACGTCCCACCTGTCCCTCGCCCCTGTCACTGGACCTAAGATGAGCCAGGCGGTAACAGACGACATAATATGAGTGTTTTTGACTTATTTCGCGGCTTCTTCGGGGTCCCCGGAGGACGTTACCGTGGAGACGGCCGCAGGTAAAGCCGCACACAGCTGGGGGAAGCCCTTAGCTTAGCAGCACGCAGTAGTGGAGGATACACGCAGAAAGTGAGAGCAAAAAAGTGAAAACAATCTGGGGATTTTTTTTGAGTAGCTTAAATAGCCGTCCCTTTTTGCGAATATATATATATAGTATCCATCGATTGCCGTTTCACAGTCAGGCTACTCTTTATTGCTATTTATGAACAGACAGATCATACCTCTCACTTCACTGACTGTCATGTCCTTCAACTCATGTTCAACCTGTACCTGTAACCTGTACCCCTACCTGTACCTGTACCCCTACCTGTAACCTGTACCCATACCAGTACCCATGCCTGTAACTTGTACCCTTACCTGTACCCGTACCAGTACCCGTACCTGTACCCCTAACTGTAACCTGTGTCCCTACCTGTAACCTGTACCCATACCAGTACCCATGCCTGTAACTTGTACCCTTACCTGTAACCTGTACCCATACCAGTACCCGTACCAGTACCCGTACCTGTAACAGTACCCGTACCTGTAACCTGTACCCGTACCCCTACCTGTAACCTGTACCCATACCAGTACCCATGCCTATAACTTGTACCCTTACCTGTACCCGTACCAGTACCCATGCCTGTAACCTGTACCCTTACCTGTAACCTGTACCCGTACCAGTACCCGTACCAGTACCCGTACCTGTACCAGTACCCGTACCTGTAACCTGTACCCGTACCCCTACCTGTAACCTGTACCCATACCAGTACCCATGCCTGTAACTTGTACCCTTACCTGTAACCTGTACCCATACCAGTACCCGTACCAGTACCCGTACCTGTACCAGTACCCGTACCTGTAACCTGTACCCGTACCCCTACCTGTAACCTGTACCCATACCAGTACCCATGCCTATAACTTGTACCCTTACCTGTACCCGTACCAGTACCCGTGCCTGTAACTTGTACCCTTACCTGTTACCAGTACCCGTACCTGTAACTTGTACCCGTACCTGTAACCCTAACTGTAACCCGTGTCCCTACCTGTAACCTGTACCTGTACCAGGGACCCGTTCTTCGATGGCATGACCCACGACGACGACGACGATGATGATGATGATGATGACGACGCCTACAGGGAGGATGGCTTCCCCCACGGTGGTTACAGGGGAGACCAGTGCGACCCCTTTGATAATGCCCTGAGGTTCGGCTTCAGCTTCGGACCCAACGGCGTGAGAATAGACGAGCCTCCTGTTTTTGGGCAAGTCCTCCGAGAGATGGAGGAGATCTTCTCCCAGCTGGGCCAGTTCGAGGGACACCGTGGCGCCGACCGCCGTGGTAAATGCGTACAGTGGGGGATGTGCATGTTAAACACTGTTTATGCAGATGTCACTATAAAAATATGATATTATAATGTGACAATATATTGTGCAGCCTTTTCCTGCTACCCCCGCTCAGTTCTCTTCTTGTATGTAATAATGGTTTTATTTCTTCCAGGTCAGGAGTGGCCAGACAAGAACGGGCAGAGGCCATCCAGTGGCAATGCCCTGAGAGACTCCATGCTGAAGTCGGAGGAGGACGCCATGCAGAGGCCCAGGGGCCCTGCGGGGCCCAGAGATGAGGTCACACCGTCCCCACCTCACATTCCCAGCTCTCCTTTCCATGGCTGGAGCCCCTTTTCTAAAGTAAGGAATTAAACAATGTGTTGTTGTTGTTGTTGTTGTTGTTGTTGTGGCATCAGCAAGAGGGTAGCCTGTATGAGTCTAATTAGTATATGTGGCTTTTCTCTTGTTCTCTCTGTAGTTCAATGACATCTGGAAGCAGGAGCCGCAGGGAAGTCCAGAGAGCCGTAGAGAAGACAGAGGTAGCAGATAACTTTTATTTATATATATATATATATATATATATATATATATATATATATATATATTTGTTTGTTTGTTTGTTTGTACAATTGTTATCTCCCTCTGTTTAGATCTAGACTCTGAAGTTTCCTCCGGAGGCCTGGATCAGATTCTAACCCCGCCTCCTTCCAATGCGCCCAGCCAACCACGGTCAAGGTCCTACTTTCAGTCGGTCATTGTCACCAAGGTGGTAAAGCCAGACGGGGTGAGAGACACCACCCGCCATACTACTTCTGAGAATACTATGATCCATCTATGGCATTTGTACTTCAAATCACATCATGATAACATCAGCAACTAACTCAACTGACTGAAAATGTCTGCTAAATGTCACTCCTCTTTGGTATTATTATTCTTGTAAACATACATTCGGGTGCCGCAAGTGCTACACGAAAAGTTGCATGGGATGATGCTTATGTTGCCAAACATAAATAGTGGAGGGCGATCAGGCATGGTCGCCTTGAGCATGGTTTTAGTCTTGTCAGATACTTGTTGACATGTCACTGGCAAAGACCAGAGTTCACCAGAGATAGCGCTGTGCCTGCAGTTGGGATTCTAGCATTTAGTTACTCTAAAGCAGTGGTTCTCAACCGGGGGGGCGCGGGTTCAAAAAGGAGGACAAATACGCGTCCGGCTTTAGGGCGGACTGTCCGGTTTTTCAAAGCCCTGTCCGGCGTCCAGCGCAGCGTCAAGCCGGACGCGTATTTGTCCTCCTTTTTGAGAGCGCAATAGTAACACACCGCGCACCCCCCCCCCCCGCCGGTGGCAGGTCCGCGGAGTGTGTTACTATTGTGCGCACCCCCCCCCCCCCCCCCCCCCCCCCCCCCGTCGGTCCTAGGTTTGCGGTGTGTTAATATTGCGCGCACCCCCCCGTCAAAAAATCAGTGTGTCTGTATTCACATTTGTGTGTTTGTGATAAGATTTGTGTGTCGGCCAATCAGAGCTCCCGCCTGAGTTATAACTGATGACAGACATTTACAGATCTCAGTACACATGTACAGATCTGTTTACACATTCACAGATGTGTGTACACTTACAGATCTCTGTACACATTTGCAGATTTGTCTTTACTTGCAAAACGAATACAGACACACAGATTTTTTTTACACTCACACAAATGTGAATACAGACACACAAATCTTCTCACAAACACACAAATGTGAATACAGACACACAAATCTTATCACAAACACACAAATGTGAATACAGACACACAAATCTTATCACAAACACACAAATGTGAATACAGACACACAAATCTTATCACAAACACACAAATGTGAATACAGACACACTGATTTTTTTACACACACACAAATGTGAATACAGACAGACAAATGTTATTACGCACACACAAATGTGAATACCGGTACACAGATTGAGATACGCACACACAAATAATATTGTCTCAATAATACCCCCATATAGGTCCGAGGAGTGTTACGATCGCGCGGGGGGGGGGGGCCCGACTGCAATGAACCAGTTTTGGGGGGGCCCAGCCTGAAAAAGGTCGAGAACCCCTGCTCTAAAGCATAGAACAGCCACTACCAATGAACATGGGATCTGTTGCCATCTAGTGGTTACTCTAGTAGACATAAAAGACGTTGAATATGGTGTGACCAATTGGCATTTCAGAATATCTGGTATATTACATTAGTATTGTGCATTTTCCAATGTCCAATGTGTCCCTGCTAGTCGGTGGAGGAGAGGCGTACTGTCAGAGACGGCCAAGGGAATGAGGAGACCACCGTGACGCGTTCAGGAGCCCCCGGGAACACAGAGCTCCCGGACAGTGGAGACAGACCCCTCATGCCCGGTTAGTGTCTTAGCGCTGTCTTTTCAACTATCCGCTACTGACAGGGAAATTACTTAATGAACCATGAATCCGTATGCCATGTTTTCTTCACTAAATCAGTGTACAGTGTAATCTTTTAAAATTAGTCATCCATTTTTTTTGCTGTTGATAATATATTGCTTTGTTTTGTTTGTTATTTGGGATAGGGATTGAGTGAATGCCATATTGCTATTGCCAACTGGTGCAAATATTTTTTATGATTCATTCTTATTTTTTAAGTAAGTGAACCCCCGCCCCCCCGTTTCAGCTCGAAACACTAAGATTTAAAAAATGTGATTTGGGCTGAAAGCTCTATGAAGGAGGGGAGGGTAAGAGGATAACCATGTTATCCTCATGGTTACGACCCAAGCCAACTTTGTGATAGGTTTTTAAGCTAGTACAGTCGTTGTGTATGAGCATTATAATAAGCAATGTATATGAAATGCGCCACACATCGTGGCGTTATACCATCAGTGTCCGAGCTGTTCCTCTCTCGGACAAGGACATCAACATAAACCACTGCCCAGACGCACTCCACACATCCACACACACCTCGCCGTCGGTGTCCCTTCTTCGTGACGTGCCTCGGGAAAAAGCTCTTCGACGTCCATAAAGGACACAACTTGAGTTCGGAGCAGAGTAGAGCGTTCACAACCTAGGTTGGCGGAGACTGGAAAAAATATAGGATTTTACACCCGTTTCCTCTAAACAACACTCTTATGTTAGTAGATAGATTACAATGCTGAAGATCATTTAAAGACACATACCACTTTTAAAGTTTTTGGGTTTACTGTCCCTTTTAAAGTTGGTCAACAACACCTCTAGCATTGGGCCCTTGAAAACATTGTATTGAATGCATTAGTATTTGAGCTGTTATTTGGGGGGTAAGCCTGTACTAATGTGCTCACTCTTGTCTTAAACCTCCTTGCAGGTGGTGGACAACGGTTCTCGGACCTGCGGGACGATGGCTCTGTGTTTTCAAGGTTCTTCGGCGGTTTCAAATAATTGGAGAACGATATGGGAAGCTGAAACTTTGTGTTTGTTCCACAGGCCGTGACAGTCTTTTGTTATAGCAGAAGATGATATTTTATATTTTTGTGTTATGAGTGTACATATGGAGTTGTGAATGCATTGGTTACACATATATTGATTATTGATAAGCTGGCACTGCCAAAAGAAACACCTTGCAATTACGAGCCAGTCCATTAGATATGGTTTTCTAATTGGGCTGCTCAGAGTGGTACCAATTAATTTATTCATTAATTAAAATGAAAACCTTTAATCCTCAAATCCGAGGCATTTCAATGAAATTATAATCTACTGTTGACATGATCTCACTTTATTTTTCTATACTCCCTATAAGCTTATAAGTGTATGACTGTATGCAAAATAAAGTCCTAATATATTCATACAATTGTTTAATTATTTGTTTTATCTTTAACAAATGTTCAACAGTCATTTGTGTGTAGTCTGGTTAACACGCACGTTTTAACCCATTATTGTAGTCAATAATTAAATATTTGGCCATTAAAATAAAGGAAATATTTAACACATTTGTATGTGGCAATTTCCAAAAGTTTTCAGAAATTGCATTGTTTATTTCTTCGGTATTCCTGAAAGTGAAGCTTGATGGCCTTGGTTACAGTAACTGGCTTCAAGTGAAGTCATTGTCATCAAAAACGTTTCTGCTAGTGTGACCTTTTTAATCGTGTAATGAGATAATAATGTCAATTCCCGGACTAGAACTTTATCCTTGTAACAAAAGTGGATTTGACACACACACACGCACACAAAATATTAAAGCTCACTTGAGATAAGGAAACTAAAATGAAAACAACACGTTTGTTCTCTAAAGGTGGGTGACCATAACGTACTGCCACAGGAATATACTTCTAGACACTTGGGGAAAAAGAGAGAATTGGACCAGCTGTGGAGTGGATGAAGAAAAGAATGGAGAGAGGGAAGAGGAGCCTAAGAATAAGAAACCTCTTGCTCCGGCAGTGTTTGAGTGAATTTTTGGGTAGCTTCGTCGTTATTGTGAGTAAATCCAACTTTGCTTTTGCTTGTGCTAACTTGGCAGTTCATTTATTATTTCTACCCCCACCTGAAAACGCTGTCACATGGCACCTAAGACATAAACAACATAACAGATTCGTAAAAACCAAAGGGATGAATACTAAAAACCTTTTATGAGTCGAGTGTTCATTGTATTCATTGATTTTGTGTTTTTGAGCAGTGAATATTACTGAGAGAGGTCCACATAGTAGCAACCCAGCACACACAAACAGGCCTGGTTGCTCTGGGTGAACAGCTGTTGTGTATGGTCCACCATCTCCTGGCTCTGTGCCTGTAACAGTCTGGATCCACACTTGGTTTGGTCTTTACATTGAGAGTATGTAAGGCCAACGTGTTGACCAGCTCCTCCTCCTCCTCCTCCTCCTCCTCCTCCTCCTCCTCCTCCCCAGATGTTTGGCTGTTCAGCCCTGGCCCAGATGAAGACGAGCCACGGAGCCAGGGGCGAGCTCCTATCGGTGAACTTGTCCTTCTCCGCAGGCATCGTAGTAGCCATGTACCTGGGCAGAGACATCTCTGGTACCCACACCCCCCCCCCCCCCCCCTCAGCCAGGAGCTCAATGAGCTAACGGCTACTAAAGACATGTATACCTTTCCTTTTTTAAGCGGCCATCTAAAGCGTTTGATCATTTATTCTGGCAAAAATGATTACTATGTTTGAGTTGTAGTGTATTGACGTCCATCACAAACACATACAACACAAACACAATCCACAGTGGTTGACTTCTCCTTGACGTCCCCCTCTGTCTCTGCTTATGCCTCGCCTTGAACCTTGAACCTTACCTGTCTCCTCCCAACAGGAGCCCACTTGAACCCAGCTCTGTCCCTGAGCTCCTGTGTCCTGGGGAGTCTGTCCTGGTCCAAACTCCTGCCCTACTGCTTCTCTCAGATCCTGGGGGCCTACATGGGCTCCGCTCTCGTCTTCCTGATGTATTACGGTACGCTTGACATGGCTCATTAATAATACAGATGTTTTTTTAATAAATAAGAGCAATACATGTAAAGTGTTTGGGGTGCCTTGAAAAGCACTATATAAATGCAATGAATGGTATTGTATTATTATTATGAATCTGTAGATGTTTTTAGGATTATTAAATTGATAGAAATTATTGTTACAAATGAATGAGAGGTGTAACTCCCTCCATAGTCCCCCCCCTGTATCTCTTATGTCTGTTTTCTGTAACTGCATCAAGAAGAAGCCATTATGGAATACAGCGGTGGCGTCCTGGCGGTGTACGGACCAAACGAAACCGCCTCCATATTCGCCACCTACCCCTCCAGCTTCCTGTCTGTCAGTAGCACCTTCCTGGATCAGGTGAGGGGGTAGAGGTGAATAACCACCACCACTGCCATCACCGCCGCTACCGCCACCGCCGCCGCCACTATGGTAGAAATTTGCTAGTTGTTTACTATAAATATAAAAGGAATATGTTCATAATATTCCATCATTAAATAAGAGAGAACATTCATTATCTTGCCTATATGCTATATAAATGAAGTAAGTGTGGGTAAAACAGGGGTCAGAAAAAGACAGGGGGTTCCAGTCCAAAGATGAATGGGCAAGATCTTTTTATGGCCCTCCAGGGGGGCTGTTGTTGTCAACAAGTATCAAGCTCTGCAGACATATAGGCTCCTTACAGTGGATGGTCAAATTCTGCAGACATTTGAATTCCTTACATTGAATGGTCAAGGAAGGGAACCGTATATGGAAGAAACTGATGAACAGCAGTGCATGCTGGACCAACAGAAAGAGGTTAAAAGAAGAGGTCCATGAGTGGCTCCTTAGTTCTTTTGCAAACCAACTCAGATTTTGTTGTTACTTCTTGCAAGTGATAATAAAGTCTTTTCATCTTCAGACCTCGACTCTCTCGAACCTCTCTTCTTCAGTTTAAGTATTAGATACAGTTTTTTCCACTACACCACCGGCACCGCCGCCGCCACCGCCATACAACAATCCAACCATTTGAAATAGGTTTACACTGTTTGCTTTCGAAGTCGGTGTACCAAACTCTTATCAATAGACCCTTTTCATGACCTGATGTTCTTATGTGAAGGAACATGCCATCCTTGCCTTACTTGTAGTCCTGGAGGGGGAGGGGGGGGGGGGGTCTAGCTAGATGCCACCACATACACATGACATCATAGACAGTCAGTTGGGAGACAAACAGACACACACAACACACAGCCAAATTGCGTGTATTTGCATGTACGTGTTTATGTAGTTGCATAGCACACAGAGCATTTGCATGTATTTGTATGTTTGCGTACGTCTCGGGTATTCACGTGTCTTCGTACACATTATCAAAAAAAAAATCAAAAAAATAGCAAATATCAAAGAGTTTGTCAGCCAAAAGCAGCAACTCCTCAAACATGATGTCCTCAGAAGAATAACACAGTGAAGAGATACACCGTAGCGGTCGTCTAGCCCCCACAAGGGAATACTCCTGTTGCTCATGTCGTGTTCTCGTAAATAATAGTACAAACGTGCAATAAATGTTTCCATTAAACCTAACCATGATATAAAGAAATCAGAATAGTACAAAACATTAAATGTAATGAACTGCACACACTTACAAAAGTGTATAAAACAAAAGTATAAATGAGTCAAATTAAAAAGTATACAATACAGCAAGTCCCCCTATATCAAATGACAAATGACTTAATGATTTCCTCCTGCTTTACAAACGTGAGGACATGACTTTGTGTGTGTGTGTGTGTGTGTGTGTGTGTGTGTGTGTGTGTGTGTGTGTGTGTGCATGCATGTGATTGTCCCCCCCCCCCCCCCCCCCCCCCAGGTGGTGGCCACTGGGATCTTGATGCTCTCCTACCTGCCCCTGGCAGACCCCCACAACAGCCCGGCGTCCCGGGACCTGCTGCCCCTGCTGGTGGGGGTGATGTTCATGGGCATCTCCTCCTCCGTGTCCTCCAACAGCGGGGGAGGGGTCAACCCGGCCCGCGACCTGGGGCCCCGACTCTTCACCCTGTTCGCCGGCTGGGGGCCCGAGGTTTTCACGTGAGTCTCTACCGATGGACGGCCTAGCAAGCTGTGACATCAGAGGGGGGAGAAGGCTGTTGATGCATGGATTGGATGGTTCATAGTGTCAGTTCATTCATTCACAATTAAGTATTCACATTACTTTATTCATCTCCGGGGGGGGGGGGGGGGGGGGGGGGGGGGTATTGCATCTAACAAAGAGAACATGTGGGCCGCAACAATGAGTGGATTCATTGATGAGAAAATTAAATTAAATGACATTTTTGAAATTCAAAAGTGTGGTTTATGGATCAATATAGTTTTTCCTGGCTGCTTGTCAGATAAATTTGCTATTATTTATGCCATTTTCTAGACAAAATGATTAATCAAAAAAATTATCATTCGATTAATCGACTATGAAAATAATCATTAGTTGCAGCCCTACATTCATCGTTTATTAAAAATTAATCAAATAAAAAGTATAATATACAAAAGCACAGCAAAGGAAAGTAAAAATGTACACCACAAAAGTATCGTCAGGATTTGTCTATTACTGCTGGTAATCTGTAAAGTAATGTTGTTTTTAGTATAGTAATGTTATTTGTGTGCTGTGTTTAAAAACTGCAGGTGCTACAACTACTGGTTCTGGGTCCCTATTGCGGCGCCCATGCTGGGGGCCCTGCTGGGCTCCGGGATCTATGCAGTGTTCATCCAGTGGCATCTCCCCGGGTCCGAGCGGGACGGGCCCGGCAGCGCCCTCGCCCTCACAGGCCACTCCTCCAAGGCTGCGGAGAGACGGGAGACGAACGTCGTACAACACGGAGAGGATTTGTCCCAAATTAGGCTGTAGTGAATACAAACTGTCTGTATATATATTTCAGAGGGAAGTAGTGGTATCCTTAGTGTTTAATTGAATAGGCAATGCTATGCAAATATGTCTTTACTAACAAATGGCAATGGTAAAAAACAAATCACTGATTTGAAAACTGTGATTGGAGATGTGTGTTTCGTTCTGTGGTTGTTAAAAACGATATGCCTTATCTCCAACTTTATGGATATTGAGATAATCAGTGTGCAGTGTTTTGATTGGGTCCTTATGTAGAAATGTGTGGTACATTTAAACCAAAACCATAAAAAACACTGCATAATATGTAAAAAAAAGTTTTATTGTTTAACGTTATTGTCTACACTATTTCTAGTCTCTTATTTTGTTCTTGTCAATTACAAGAGTTTGAAGAATAAAGAATTACAAATGTGGAGAATGGTGTCAACATTTTGGAGGAATCAAGACTCTCTACTGGTGGCTTTCAACAGCCAATCAGACAATTAAAGGTAATTTTTATCAGCTGAGAGCAAACATGGCCAAGCTAAGCCCGGTTACCCGTTCAGAGGCCAACATTTAGTATCAGTCTCCACACACACACGGGTACTTGCACAAAATGAACTATACCCCTGTAGCCAACACAGACTCATCACCACCTCATCCATGCCATAAAGGGTATGACGTGGTTCGCACTTGGAGTATGAAAGGGCGAGCGTCGCTCAGTCAGCCAGGGGGCAAAGTGGCGCTGGCCGAGTTGGATGTGTCTGTCGGGGGCACCGCCGCAGTGGAAGACCCTCGCCGGCAGCACAAGCCGCCTGCCGTGATGGAGAGACTCCTGCGGAGGTGCAGAGTCCAGAGTCAGCTGGTGAGGGAGTGCATGGCCGAGTGCCTGGGAGTCTACATCATGATTGTGAGTTTTGTCGGTGTATTTTCAATTTGTGTTTTTGTAAATTGTTTTTTCGGTTGAGATTTGAGATTTCAGTGGGGAGTAACCGAGCGTGGCGTCTTGAATTTGTGGATGTTTTTGAATGAAAGTGATAGTGAAAGATTCAATATGCGGTCACTTGCCAGTCACATGATCCTTGTTGACAGCAAACAGCCTTACTGAGTGTTTTCTCTCAATGGCTAACCATGGACTTTGATCCAAACCCTGCCACAGAGACATGTGGGAGTTGAGGCGAAAAGATGGACAAAGAAAGTGATTAGTAATCAATTTTCAAGATCATTTACAGGTTGTTTAGGCCTCTTGATATGCCGCCTAATCCACTCTGAAATCTTTATTGCTTGCATTCTGTCTGACGGATCATTCAGTTGGAATATATACGGGTCCATAAACGTCTGATCTTACTCCGATCAAACATAACGACAACCTAAGTAAAATAAGCAGGTTGTGTTTCAGGCAGCATAACTTACTTGGCTGTACTCGGCTCTTTAGCGGAGTCCTCTAAATTGTTCAGTGTAAAAGAAAGGTTAGGAAAGCACACTTGTAGAATGAATATCAGCCGGTATTATGGTACGGTATTTGGCTTAGATTAGATTCAACGTTATTGTCATTGCACAACACGCAGGTATCTGTGCAATGAAAAGCGGTTTTGTATCTAACCAGATAAGGTTGGATACCAGACCTGCTACCAAACCCTGAGACGGTATACGTGTACAGGCAAATTCCCTGCACATAAAGGGCATAAATGCCATTGAGTATGGTTTCTACGTGCAAAGGTCACACGAACATGTGTATAGGGGAGATGCAATAACTAAATGCAATAAAAAAAAGTCCCTGTATTTGCAGCTGTTTGGCTGCGGGTCGGTGGCCCAGGTGGTCACCACAGAGGACAAGAAGGGCCAGTATCTGTCCATCAACCTGGGCTTCGCTCTGGGGACGTGCTTTGGGGTCTTCGTCTCCCGCGGGGTGTCAGGTAAGACCCGGACAACGCAGCTCACTTAAGATGCGTACAGATGGAGGTGAGGAGGTGACTTTCTGTTGGACATGAGTTATGTACTTGGTGGTTTGAGTGCACATATACAATATATCCTTCATTGCATTTCCTAAGCTATTGAAACTTGTAGGCATCCTTAAGCAAGATGCTCAATCCCTGACCTGTGTCTGAATTCACTGTAGGCTGCTTTGGATAAAATGCATGCATGTTAATATACTATTCAAACATTTTAGAGGTTATTAAAGTGTGTGTGTGTGTGTGTGTGTGTGTGTGTGTGTGTGTTTGTTGTTCCAGGTGCTCACCTGAACCCCGCCGTGTCGCTGAGCCTGTGCGTTCTCGGCAGACATCCGTGGATGAAGTTTCCCTTCTATGTCTTCTTTCAGGTCCTCGGCGCTTTCCTGGCGGCCGCCACCGTGGGCCTGCAGTACTACGGTGAGACTGGGGCCCTTCCAGCTCCATTCATAAATCACACTCACTTAGTGAGTGAAACACAAATTACAAATGGTTGTGCATGGTTGTCAGGCAAAAGTAGATCTGGCATCGTGTGTGTGTGTGTGTGTGTGTGTGTGTGTGTGTGTGTGTGTGTGTGTGTGTGTGTGTGTGTGTGTGTGTGTGTGTGTGTGTGTGTGTGTGTGTGTGTGTGTGTGTGTGTGTGTGTGTGTGTGTGTGTGTGCGTGCGTGCGTGCACACGTACGGACAGAGGCGATCCGGTCGTTCGGCGGAGGCGAACTGCTAGTGACGGGTCCCAAGGCGACGGCAGGAATATTCTCCACCTATCCCGCCGGGTACCTCAGTCTCTGGGGGGGCGTCGTGGACCAGGTGAGTCCCCGTGGCAACAACAAACCTGTTGATCACTCAAAGGCGTCGCCCTCCATTCGGGTACTGCATGATGAGTGCGCTATAATGTACAGATTGCTGAATGTCCAACATCCAAATGAAGTAAAGAATGAAAGTGGAGGGGTGACATCGCAGGACAGACAGGTGTCACTCATAAGACGAGTTATGGCTCTGCTCCTTTTATGTACAAGCAGCAGACCCATAATTAGTGACATTATTTTTGAGTAATTGAGCGACACCAGTGTTTGTCCTACGATGATCTATTGGCTTCCTCAACTCAAGGTAGAAATCACATCACTCCAAATATGCATGTACCGTATCCAGTGGCGGTTCTAGACCAGTTTTAATGGGGGGGCCAGGTTGGGGCCGGCTTTTGTGTTAGAGGGGCACACCATCATTTTATTATTGATGCAGACTCCTCGTTCGGGGGGGCCACAGGGGGGTCCGGACTCAGAGTTACGGGGGTACTGGCCCCCCCCTAGAACCGCCACTGACCGTATCGCTGCTTTTGAATGTTTTTCAATGTTTCTTGGACTATAATGGTCTATGTGTCTATTTATGCTGATGCGTTTATGTTTATGCCAAGTGAAACGAAAGGCAATTTTCCACCTGGTGTGGACAATAAAGTACTGTATTGTATCTGTGGCGTCATGCAATTCCTACTTTACACGGTGTCTGTTCTTCTGTCACTGTCCGTCCCAGGTGATCGGCACGGCGGCGTTGCTGGTGTGTGTCCTGGCTCTGGGGGACGGTAGGAACTCCCCGGCGCCGCCCGGCTCGGAGCCCGTGATGGTGGGCGCGGCGGTGCTGGTCATCGGGGTCTCCATGGGCTCCAACAGCGGCTACGCCCTCAACCCCGCCAGGGACATCGGGCCCCGTCTGTTTACCTACGCGGCCGGCTGGGGAGACGAGGTTTTCCAGTAAGTGTTCGCTCTCTCGGTTTACCGTCGTTTCAAAAATGGGTTACTTCTATATAAAAAAAAAAAATGATGCTGTTTTAATATTCGATTTGAATGGAATTTGATGTTTACATTCACAGAAATTTGTATCCAAAGCAACTCACAAGTGAGACTGAGAATAAAATCAAAAGTGGAGTAGGTACAAAAAACTGTTATAGTGCGACACAACCTAGTTTAAAAAAACAAAACAACTGGACATGGGCAGGAGCGACATTCCCAGGGGGGGCGGGGGGGCGTGTGCCCACCAATGTTCAAAAAGAGCTAATTTGTCCCCAATATTTCAGCGTAACGTCTAGTAATGCGACTTTGCGGTGAAGTGACGGCCGGTTCTTTTACCAGGTCGGCTCAAATTTAACATGGGGTTCATATCATTGGAAGATCCCACACTCCCAACTCAATTGGTCCCCCCCCCCCAATGTGTGATTCACTATTTAACCCTTGGCCATAGGAATCAGAAATGCAGATACTGGAGAAATGGATACCGGTTGACTAAGTACAGATTCAACTGACTAATATTTTTAAAGCATCTTCATTGAGTAACTTGCGGTGATGTCTGTCATGGCAGGGCTGGAGGCGGGTGGTGGTGGGTGCCCCTCGTGGCCACGTGCATCGGGGCTCTGCTGGGCACCCTGATCTACGAGCTGTTCATTGAGGTGCACCACCCAGGGGGCCCCGCCGAGCTCCCGCCCCTGGATCAGGGTGTCGCCATGGGGACCACGGCCCTGGAGGGGGTGGAGTTGGACTCTGAGAAACCTTGTAATGGTCACTAATGTCTAACCACCATGGGATGGCCCCATGTGTGAATACTGCAGCCTCTGGAAACATGGTATGTTCCAACTTAGGCCTAATTGGATGCATGTAAGCTATTTGCTCAATTGGGTTTTTATGTTGGAATACGACCATGGTTGGGCTAATCAGTATTAAACCATGCATGTCGCCTACTGTGTCTTTGTCCTTTTTATAGGAGAACCAAACCCCTGACCCTGCCTTTAAAATGAAAAGCTGTTTTTTTCCCATTGAATTCCGTTTAAATAAGTGGACAGGTGTCGCATCAACGCTTGATCAGCCAATGAGAGGCTATGCATGCGATATAGCATGTGTTTAACCTACAATGCCAACCAATCGACAAGTGGTGTTTGGTTCTGTGTAGGCCTATATCATCTAGAAATTAACTTCAGAGAAACTTGCCATGCTTTTCTCTTTCACACATTTATTTTCGAAACAGCACAAAAGTGTATGGCATTTCAGCAAGCAGACCACGACCATGGGAAAGGAAATGACAATGAATTCTCCACTATTGAGCTATATAAATATGATATGACATATTAAAGATACAAAAAATATCCATCCATAGGCCTCCTTCACGTCATCACGAAGGTTGTTTCACAACATATAAAAAAAAGTAAAGTGAGTACAGCAAGCACTGATTTTTGTAGATTTTAAAATAAAGTTTTCCAAGAATGTATTCTCTCGCGCACACACGTGCACACGCGCACACACGCACACACACACCTCTCCCTCTGCATTGAAATCACAACGTATAGCTACCTCTGGGTTACGCCTTTGCCTTTTTTGTTACGCTTCAAATTAACCTAAAAAGGGGGGTACAGTACGAGTACAAATACTATATGTATTCACATTTTCCATAGCAGGTAACTAAAACAAAGCTTGTTTTTTGTTGTTTTTTTTTTAAACGCGTAATTATATCTATTTACATGGGAACCGTCGGCGTGTACAGCCGGCTGAAGGACTTGTGATCTCATTCACGTTTGACGTCATTCTTGGACGCGCAGCCAATAGGAAGTTCTGAAACGTAACGGAAATGCCTGCAGGGGAATTTCACCTCGCCGTTTTGTGTTTAAAGTATCTTTAGCACTACTGCATTATCCAGTAGAGGGATAAAACGCCACATACACCATAACAGCAGTAATAGTTTTATATTTATTTATATATATATACATACACACACATATATATATAAATAAATATTACAATATCGTAACATACAAATCAGTGTAAATCCTCCAAGCGCTCGTTTAGGCTTCAGAGGTCTAAGATAAATATGAGAAAGAACTGGACTTTAGTTGGCCTTTTTAAAATCAGGAAATTCAACAGTTTCCCCTTTCAGTCGAAATAGCATAACTCAGGACAATTCAAAGCTGACACTTCAGACAATGTGAATGCCATGACGACCAATGTGGAAGATACACATATATATTAATTTATATAAAAGAAACGGCACTAATGCTAAGAGTACTGTGAGAGATACAAGAAGGAATTATGTGTTACACAAAGAGGAAAAAGTCAGTGCAAAGTAAGAGCATCGTTAATGGTACAAAAACAACAAATGGACATGTGAAAGACAGCGTGGCTGGTGTAAAAAAAAGATTCATGACCCCCCCCCCCCCCCCCCCCCCCCCCGCCCTCTTGAGTTAATGATGCCTCTGACATGCGCTTACAATCTCGGACAGCTTTTCAAGATAAAAGCGCCAAACTCCCGGGGAGTATTTCACAATAAGAGCGTCAAAACGCAGAACTCACAATGAGAATGATAAACAGTTTTTTATATTTTATTTAAACAGCTCCTCTCTTCTCGGTCACAGGAACAAAGCCCCTCCCCCGACTCGGGAGTGTGTGTGTGTGTGTGAGCATCAGCACCCCACCACTACTGTGGCTTGTCCGTCTTGTGGGCGGTGATGAATGCCATGCCGTGGGTCCTGAAGTGTGTGTTGAGGTCCGAGGCCTTGTCGAAGCGCCGACCGCACACCTTGCAGCCCAGGCCGTCCTCGCCCTCCTCCCCCGCCTGCTGCAGCTGGCCCTGGGAGGAGAGCAGGGAGGAGGGGGAGGAGCCGCCGCCAGCAGCCCCGGGGGAGCTTGGCCCGCCCGGGGCCGCATGCGACGACGGCGGCTCGCCCTGGGTGTCGCGCACTCGGTGGGCGATGAAGCGGTGGCGCCCCAGGGAGCCTGCCGAGGCGAAGCACACGCCGCACTGCAGGCACTGGAAGGATGCGGTGTCGGCGCGGTGCTGCGGCACGTGCCGCTGGAACTCGCCACCGTCCTCCGTGGTGAAGCCGCACGGCACGCAGCGGAACACGCTGCTGCTGCTGCTGCCGGCGGCGCTACCATCCTCCTCCTCCGCCGGCTCGGCAGGGGGAGGGGCCGTGGTGGCGGCACCGCGGGTCCTCTTGGCGGGGCCCCCGCCCCGGTCCTCGCCTTCCTCTGGGCCGGGTTCCTCCTCGTCCGCTGTGCCACCCGTCCTGGTGCCGGAGCCCGGCCCACCCTCTCCGTCCTGCTCCGACGAGCTGCCGTCTGCGCAGGGGGCCGCGGCGGCTGACCGCTTCCGGGTCTGAGGGGCACCCTATGGGAGACGCGTCATGCAGGGGGTTGTGGAGGGAGACTGGACCATTAGACTTGGTGCTAACCAGGAAAGCTTCCCAATAAACAATGGCATGCAAATATGTGCAAGCCTGACTAAAAAATATTATATATATTACAGCCAAGCTGCTACTTTTTATGACCTGTTGGCAATTCAATTTACTGGGTTCTATAATGAATGTTCTTTTATTAAGTTTTTATTGTCATGGTACCATTTGGCAGCTAATGCACAAAGCTAATGCACAAAGTTATTGTCAAGAGGGATCTCATGCAAATCCTTTAAAGGACCATACCGTTTGTCACGAAAAACAACAATAGCTGTAGCACTCGTCACTAGGGTTGGGTATCGTTTGAATTTGAGCGATTCCGATTCCGATTCCTTGTTTCGATTCCGGTTCCTAACGATTCTCGATTCCGATTCTTTTAAGAGGCAGGGAAAAACTTGTTTTAAATGAGCCAGCTATCCAACGGTCTTTCTGAATGAAATAGTCTGACCTTCATCAATTTTAATTCTATGAACTTTTTATGAACTTTACTATGAATTTCTCAGAGGGCTGTTTTAAACTACAATACAAATATCAAATCTATGAACTTGAATATAATAATATTATAAATAATGAATACATTTCGCAGAGGTACACTTTAACTTTATTTTTAACTCATGAAACATGTTAACATGCCTCCACTGATGGGCTAATCTGGAGCAGAATAGCCATTATTATTATTATTAATATGTCGAATCGACATATTAATAATAATAATAATAATAATAATAATAATAATAATAATATGTAAACAGAATGAACAGAAGATGAAAACCGGACAGATTTCCGCTGTTGTAAAATTAGGGACTGGCCCTTTAAGCCGCAGGCTCGTATGCGGAGTGGGAGGGGTAGAGTGAGTGTGTGTGTGAGTTTTTGGAGTGGATGAGAGAGAGGCACGTTACAGCGACCGGAGCAAATAATGTTGATAAGAAAAGTACACGAAATAAATCAGTTTGATCCTGACCACTGTGCAGTCATTCACTAGCTGCTGTTGTTAAGAAAAGGACTCGCGGTAAAATGTAAACACTTCCGGTGGACGCTTCTTCTTTAGTGTTTGGCAGCTCCGGTCGGCGGGCTAGGAATCGAAACTAGGAACCGAAAGTTAAATTCTGCAACGATTCCGGGAGAATCGGAAAGCTAGTCCCGGTTCCAATCGATCCTCGATCCTCGATACCCAACCCTACTCGTCACTTCGTGATCAGACATTGTTGTGTGAAGTACTTTCACAGAGTTATAGAGTCCTCCAACCTGTAGGGGCAGACCATGCCACCCTGAGAGGCACTTTATACCAGGTTTTTAAAAATGGTGGTTTTCCAGGAAGTGCAAATAAGGAGCTACGCTAGTGGCATGCTGAACTAGGGAAACAATTGTGTTTTAGACCCTAGTTAGTGATACAAGAGAAGAAAAAAAAGAAAAAGTACTCTACGTTTTATGTTTTCTCTCCTGTTTAATGTTGGCTGTTGGACGAGCTGGTAAGGTGTTTTACATTTTTTTTTACTGGAGTTTGCTTTGATTGGCTTTTGAAACTGTCCTTTTGGATTTACTTTTGGAATTTCCTTTTTCTGGATTCATCGTTTTGGAATATTTTTTGATTGAAGAGACAAAAGCAAACTCAAGGACTTTTCGTGTGATTGAACCACATATGGATGCTATTTAAAATATATATTGTTTTGTTTGACACTGGTTCCCGCTCTCATTTATTGCCATTTTGGTTTTGATTTAAATAACCGTTAGAAACGTTCATAAACTCCGTACTGGTGCGACATGCATTGATTCCAAACGACGAAGTGCTAAACGCTATTGTTTGCATTCGTGGCGTGTCATTTTGGCAAATTATATTAACGGATGTTTTAGTGAGGTAGGAGAGACAGTTACAATGGTTTGATCACCCAGACCAGGTATGGTCCTTGAAGGTTTCTTTAATTTTCTATTTCAGAGATGAATAGGATGTATAATGACGACCTTGATCACTTGCTCAACGATAGTCAAACACCAAAAAACTAAGAAAAAAGACAAGTGTCATGACTGACCTGTCCATCGGTGGTTCTGTGATGAAGACGAACGTGCTTGTCCAACAAGAAACGACTGCCAAACGTGCGCTTGCCTTCTGTGCAAAACCTGCAGAGTAAACCACACAGTAATTACATGCAAGAGTAGTTCAACGTTAAGGTACTTGAGGTGACCTAGACAGCGAAAGCCGAAGGGGACTCACTGGCAGTGAAACACTCTCTTGTTGCCCTCGTGGATGACGCGCTCGTGACGCCGCAGGCTAGACGAGGTGCTGAAGGTGCCTCCGCAGATACGACATGGAAACTGTGGTAATCACCGCATATGCAGTAGACAGAGGCATCGTTAGCATACAGGGTGCAAAATTAACTTGTTTGTCCACCGGCCAAATGGCTAGTGAATGTTCCAATTTGACCAGCCACTCGATAGCCAGTTTTTTTGGCTGGTGAGTGAAGCAAATCTGGCAGCCACTTGCATATTTTACCAGCAATTGGCTGGTGCTAATTCTGTACAAGTGGATCTATGCTACAATTCGTTTGGGATCATAAATCAGCAGACTGCTGTTTGTAAGGTGGTACAATAGAGGTGAGCTCAATTCTAATGATTTCAGAGAGCGTAGTTACTTAAAGGGGGTACTTGTATGGTTTAGTCAGCACCTGACTATTGTATAGGTCAGCTGCTGCACTGTGGCTACCTGCTGCAATGCACTGCTGATTTCTCTGGAAGCTAAGCAGGGCTGGCCTGTACCATACTTGGATGGGAGACCCGACGTTACTGGTAGACGCATTCCGAGGGCCAGTAGGGGGTGCTCATCCCTCTGGCCTATGTAAGATCCCCAATGCCCTTCCCGTCTCTGTTGGAAAGTCTGTCCTGTCTTTTGGATGAGACTTTAAATCTTAAACTCCCGACTCCCCTGTGGTTACTACCATGGTGGTTAAGACCATGGCACTCGTCCCAAGAGTAGGGGTACTAACCCTGGTGTCCTGGCCAAATTCCTGGCTTTGTACCAACATGGCCACCCTTGTCCCCCTGGTCTCTAACTGGATAATTTAATTTCCTCACCCCTCCATTGCAAGAGCCAAAGTGGGGTGAGCATACTGGCTGCCATGAATCAAGTCTGATATCTCCCCACTAGGACAGTATATTACGGTTGAATAAAAATATGACGGTATCCATATCAATACCGTCTCTCGTTAATAGCGCTTGTTTCATTTTTTTCAACTGGGTGTCGCCACAACACCCAGTTCATAACATTCATAATACTGCAAATGCAAGGGCGTTCATCAGTGGGCCATAGGCTCAATCACCATTGTATTACCTCATTCGGCGCTCTAGCTTAACTATACAAGTTGCTTTTTTTTTTAATGGAAACCTGAGTGTTTTAAAAAATGGTTGCGGCCCAAAGCTACTCGACCCACCCACCCACACTGATTCTGCTTAATATTACTCACCTTGCCGTGCTCCATCTTGACGTGACTCAGATAGTCGTCGTTGTCTGTGAAGGTGGCCTGACACTGCGGACAGGTCCACTCCGAGGGCGCCTCCAAGTCATCGCCGCCACCGCCACTACTGTCCTCCTCCTCCTCCTCCTCCTCCTCCTCTTCGTCCTCCCGGTCCCGCCCCCAGTCCTCGCCATCAGAGTTGTCTGTCTTGTTGCCGAAGGGCTTGGGTTTGACTGCGGTCGGCGCAGCCTGGCAGGCCGGGGTCAGGGTGGGGGCGGCGCTATCTGACTGGGCGTCTTGTTTGACTGACAGGCCTCTGTGTGCGGTCTGGATGCAGAATGGGGGAGGGGGGGGGGGGGGGGGGTTATGTATGTATCATACATTAATTATGATTGATAATGTAATACTTTATTTTGAGTGCTGCAGCAGACCTTTATGTGCTCCATCATGGAGCCCTTCTGTGCATACAGCTTTGTGCAATCGGGACACTTGAACACGTGCACTTTCTGCTTGGCCAGGTGGGTGTCAAAGTGCATGTACAGCAAGGGCTTCTGCGTGAAGACCGTGTCACACATCACGCACTTGTAGATCATTCTGGAATAAAAAATGTAAATTAAAAAATACAGACGATTGTTGTTGTTGTTGGCATCTCAAACACGTGTTTGAACAGTCGATAATCATTTGAACCCCGTACTTGGCCTGGCCTCCGGTGAGATTGGGGTGGTGGGTGCTGATGTGACTCTGGGCACTGGGGGAAGACTTGAAGGCCATGGGGCAGCTGGGACACTTGTGGAAGACCTCGCAGTGGGCTGTCTGGATGTGGGACTTGATGGAGTTCAGACCCCCGAACACCACCTGGCAACTGGAGCACCTGCACATGGGTCACACAGCATTGTGTTGTGTAGCAGTACAGGTTTTTTTGGGGGGGGGAATGTCATGTTATTTTAAATGAAGGCACATAAGAGCCACCAAGTAATCTGTTTCTATGCCTCCAAACCTGAAGCCGATGCGTCTGGCGAAGTGCAGGCAGGCCTCGTCCAGGTGGGTCTGGAAGCTGCCCTGGCGGGCCACGCCCCCGCACTCGGGGCAGACGTGTGGTGCACGGTGCTTGTGGATCCTCTGGTGGGCGGAGACGGCGCACGAGTTTGGCAGCATCATCGGAGGGGAGCACTGTGTGCATGTCTGTCAAAACACACAAACCGGAAACAAAGAAAAAGTTCATTTTAAAAACACAAAACCGAAAACTTCTCAATCCCGAATGCAATGCCGTTATAGTCCTGGTGTCTATGAATTCAGAGCAAAACATGCCATTGAGATTTTGTAAATGCAATTAAAATAAAGCCCCAGGGAATTTTAAATTGGAATTTGCTTCTGAACAACAAGGGGTCTTGTTCATCATATGGTACATGCCTGATCCAAGTTGTCTACATATAGAGGTGAAATCAAACACTACTTCCTCAAGCTTTACGTCTCAATCTGGATGTGGTGGGGTTGGATTGTCTCGTATGGACTGACCTCATTTTATATTCAAAGGAGCTGTACAATTCTGCGTGTCCTGATATTAGGGTCAGGCCAAGCTTGGTTAATACAGTATTACAGCCCCACTAGTGCTGAGGAAATCTCTGAGCTCCACTACAATTTGAGTAGTCAAATTGAATTCAAACTGACCTTTAATACCATTTGATTTTAGGTCCCCAGGACATAACTTTTTTTTTTTAAGTGGCAATATGTCTTATATGATCTTCAACATGGCAATCCATGCCATTTTGTCACCGTTACTAAAATACAACCGTAATTTAGAGAAAACATGTGTAAAATCCTATGTTTTTGCCAGTCGTCGCCAACCTGTTTGGAAACGTTCTACTCAGCTCTGAACTCAAGTCGCGTTCTTTTCGTGACGTTGAAGTGCCACTTTAACGTCACGACAAGGACACCGGCGAGGTGTGTGTGTATGTGACTGTGTGGAGCTCTGTCCGGGCAGCAGTTGATGTCTGCGTAATTTTAAGCTTCTCGGACACGCCATGCTGTCTGGCGCATTTCACGTACAAAATTGCAATATGGCCATATCCAAATCGCAGAAGCTGCAATTTTTGGAGGGGTGAAGTGTAAAACGTGTAAATGTACATTTATCATAACATTATAAATTAAGTATTGTAGTGCTGCAGAGATGCCCTGGTCTAAACTTTTTTTCCTCCAGATGTAAGAAAACATGTTTGTTTGGTACAGACCCCAACAAATCTCCCATCATGATTTCAATAGTTTTTTCACTGAAAATGAAAATTGTGATGCAAAAATGATCACTCCCACCCACTAATAATGAATTATATTGCAATATCAAAATAATCGCAACATGATTTTTGTACCATATCGTTCAGCCCTAATTGTTATTAACAACAACTAAGTAAATGAATGAACGCAAGGCCACATACTGCGTTCTCGTCACCAAGACTCACTGAGTTGGGGACCGCTCGGATCTGCTGGAAGTGGGTGACCAGTTCCGCCTTGCTGGAAAACTGGCTCTGGCACTCGGGGCACTTGAAGTTGTTGTACTGCAGCGCCTCGGCCTTCTTGCACGGCAGGGGCATCAGGGCCTGGGGTCCCTGGGGCACGCGCCGCACCGGCCTGGGCTGGCTGGCGGCCGGAGAGCCAGCGTCCTTGGCGGGGCTGGAGCTGTTGGCAGTGGGAGCCCCTGAGGACGAGGCGGACACTGGGGAGGAGACCGGTGGGGACGAGGAGGAGGTGGTGGAGCAGGAGAGGGCACCTAGTCAACAAGGAGGACAGGGAGCGAACAGAAAATGGAGGAAAAGGGAGACTCAGTCAATAGGATTGCGTCACAACAACGGACTTCATGTAGATGTAGATTAATTTAACTTTTTATGGTGGGACAGTGTAAGCTAAGTAGGGCATGGCGATATGGACAAAAATCAAACTCATCACTTTACTGTAATGCAGCCTTTAAAACCAGGAAAGAACACCACTTATGTCATATCACGATATTTACGATATCCAAAATCTAAGCAGTATACTCGTATCACGATATCGATATAATAGCGACATATTGCACAGCCTAGATCTAAGCTCTTGTTACCGGTGGTGGCCGTGGTGTCCTGCTGTCCAACCATCTGCTCCACGGTGACGGGCCTCATGACCAGGTGGGAGCACTGCATGACCAGCCCTCGCTCCTTGTGCTCGCGGGCGTGCAGCAGCAGGCTGCACTTGTTGAAGAAGGCCAGCCGCTTGGCGCAGTGGTTGCAAGTCACCTCAATGCGCAGCGAGCGCCGGTCATAGTGGCGTGCCAGGCTGCGCTCCAGCGCGAAAGGCGTCGCCGCACTCCAGACAGCGGTAGCCTGCGGCGGGCAGCGGCAGCCCCCACTCGGGGGGCGGTGCCGAAAGGTCCGGCTTGTAGCTGGGCAACAGGTTCTTGCTGTTGAGGATTTTGTTGAAGGCCTCCACCAGGCTGGACTGTGTGCGGGAGATCACGGCGCCCGTGCTGTTGACGATGGAGGCGGGCTTGTTGGGCTGGAGGTTACCGGTGATGGCGCCGCCGCCGCCGCCGTTTGTGGTCTTGGCGGCGGCCGTGCGCACGCTGATACCACTGGCGGCAACCGAGAACTTGGGCGAGGAGGCTGCTGCCGGCGTGGCTGGCAACGCGGCCGACTTTGTGATGCTGACGGCGGTGGCGGACACCTTGGCCTTGTCGTTGGCAGCCATTTTGTTTTGGACCTTAGTAGCGGCGGCGAGCATGACGCTGCTCGCCGCTAGCGTGGACGCGGGCAGCGCATTGAGCGCTTTCACTTTCTGCTGGGATGTGGCGGCGGCGTGCCCGGGGGAGGCCTCCATCTTTTGGGCCTTGTTCACTAGGACCTTGCGCCCTTTACCTTCCAAACCCTTCCCTGCAGCTGCGGCCCCACCTTTGGGCGCCACCCTAGTGACGGTTCTGGTGATTCCACCTGTGGACGTCTTGATGGTTTTAATCCGGACTTTTAAAGGTCTGGACGGTGCGCCCGGAGATTGGGTCGCCGGTGCGCCGACTCCTCCGCCCCCAGGTGGATTCAGGCTTAGTCTTCGCCTCATCCACCTCCATCTTTTCCTCAACTGTCTGTGCGGTTGTGTCGGGCTTCTGTGTGTCCGCTTTACCTTCGACGACCCGGTCGACCCCGTTCCCCACCTCCATCTCCTCCTCCTCCTCCTTGGGCTCCCGGAGGTCGGAGGTCGACGGCGGAGTGGAAGCCGAGGCGGGACTGGAGCAGCGCTTGGCCGCGGCGGAAACCGTCGATTTGGGCGTCTCCGGCTCGGGGCTCTCCGGCGAATCCCTCTCCTCGATGACGTGCTCGGGGTTCCTCTGCTCCGGCGGCGGCGGGCTCTCCGTGGAGGTGGTCTGGGGCGTGGACGAGGTGAGGCCGGCGGCCGACGGAGTGTCCCCGGGTTTAGGGTGAGCGGCCGCCACGTCGGGCGACTGGGCGGAGACGGAGGACTCCGCGCCGCCGACGGACTTGTAGCGGCGGCTCAGCTGAGGGGGCGCGTGGGTCGGGGAGCCGGGGCTCTCTTGAATCACCAGGGCGTCCCCCAAATCCGAGTCGGAGTCGTCCTCCTCTTCCTCCAGCTCCCGAGGTCGGAAGCTGGCTTTGGCGGCGCCGTTAAACGGCTGAGACGACGGTGCCGACGTTTGCGTCGGGAGCAGCGGCTTGGACGCGGGGAAGAACGGAGAGGACAGTCCGACGGACCCGCCCGTGGCGAGAGGGGAGGTGACGGCGGATAAAGAGGACGAGGACGGCAACGACGCTTTGACCCCGTCCACCCGGTCTTGGACCCCATCCTGCTGCTGCTGATGCTGCTGCTGCAGCAGCTGCATCTTCCGGGCCCGGCCTACGGGGTCGCCCGTCCCCTGCGTCATCACCAGGGGTTTAAGTCTGTTGAAAATGTTCCCGCCCTGCTTGTGAGTCTTAGTTCCTCCCACACCGGCTTCTGAGGACACCTTTGGGGAAGTCAACGACCACGGCGATCCATTGGACTGGCTCTGGCTCAGGGGCATAGGAGCGGGGACCCCAGACGCCCCAAAACCATTGTGGATTCAGGGCCTCCGTTTCAGTCATACCGGGGGCACACGTGCCCAGCCGGGGCCCCACGTCCACACCGGCGATAACATCAATAGGATTGTGTTCCGTTTCCCGATCGCCTCCATCCACCGCCTCCAGACGGACTTTATTCTTGACAATTACGCTAACGATAGAAGTGTCGGCCTGAGGATCGGAAGGACTCGACGGCCTTAAGGACTGGCCTACACCCACAACACTGTCTGATTTTCCAAGGGGAGCCCCGGCAGGCCCGTGGGGGCCCTCAGCCTCATCCGGGGCCGACTGTATGGCCTCTTTGGCATCGATGTCAGGTATGTCAAACGCTGCCAGAAGGTCATCAAAATCTGGGGTCTTCATGTCCCCCATACCGGGATCAAATCCTTCAAAAAAATGAATACAAACATTGAATGCAATAACAGTCGTGCGTGTGTCATTTCATTGGTCACAAATGCCCCCCCCCCCCCCCCCCCCCCATTGTTTTGCCAGCGTTGCTGTCAGTAGCTAGAAATGCCACACAGTTAATCTGCACACACACACACACACGAGATATTGCATAAAGGCACGTTGAATCTTTTTTTACGTGTAGCTCGTTTATAAACGCAAGACCTGACGAGATTAGCAGGGTAAAAAAAAAAAAAAGCATCTATCCTTGCAGTTATGGCAACATCTAAGGCTAGCTAGCTAGCGCTACCGTAGGGGGGGGGGCTAGCGTTTCTCCATGTATAAAATCTGTTCAAAGGGGGAAAGCTCACTCGTTTGCGGGTGATGTTAACAGCCCATCTGAAAATCTCTTCGTGCACTCGGGTAGCAGTGCGATAAGGACTATTGCTATTTTTGAAACGTAACAGCAACCGGCAGCAGCCATCGTCGGTATTATTTGACGGTGGCCGCTGGCTAGCTGGC
Source organism: Merluccius polli (assembly GCA_030340625.1). NCBI lineage: Eukaryota > Metazoa > Chordata > Actinopteri > Gadiformes > Merlucciidae > Merluccius > Merluccius polli. The sequence continues at coordinate 110,695 of JAOPHQ010005162.1, forward strand.
CGCCGAGCTGCAGCCACAGCTGCAAGGGGTCATTTAGCTAACTAGCTAGCATACGCCATTAAATGCAAAATCAAACCCGATCCTCTGCGCTAAGGTCTCATAACGGGGTGGGGAAAAAGAAAAAGGGAAAAGGCAAAGCGGGCTTGTCGCCGTCCACAGCGGAGGGCAGCTGGGTCATTTATATCGCGGGGATTTCGATTTGTTTACCTGGACGTTACGATTCCCGACTATTCCGAGCTCGTTTTCAGCCGAAAATGCTCCGCTTCCCGTCACGTGACCACCACATATCCTATCGGATTTTCATACATTGAAGGGACACGAAGAGATGCGACCCGTTCAACGGACGCCCACCGTCAACAACGCCGTGTTGGTTCAGTAGCAGCCCGGTACACAATGGGGAAAAGCCTGGATGGGGCTAAATTGGGGCTACATCACTACAAATAAAAAATACAAATAATGATCATAGTGATAAGGGAAACCATGCCATTACACCATCTATTGTCAATTAACCACTCAGAGCACTTCCAAGGGCAACGCGTCACTCAATAATAGATTTACACATTTTTTATTGCAAAAGAAAACTAGGCAATGATAAATTAATGGCAGAATTGCTGTATTCCTTACTACAATATAAACTAATGTTGGTAAATCTGGTCTGTTACACTTCCAAGTAAAGAAAGCAAAAAGGCGATCAGTGTATGCCTGCTATACTGAAACCCCGGGATATTATTGGGTCTGGATTAAATACTCAAACTACTTGTTTTCAGTATTGGTTCTACTGGTCTACCGAGAGATTCGGTTCTGAATATTAAGAAACCGGCAGATGCCATGCAAGGGAGTAGGCCGGGCCAAAGTACTGACAGGATTTATATATGTATATGTTCCTTATCCTGCCGTAGTATGCACATTGTTCATGTTCGTCTGGAGTCTCCATCCGAGAGAACTGTCACTCCTCGCTGCCTCATTTCTTTTTCTCCTCCTCGTCCTTTTTGCCATCCTTTTGGCTTCCCGTCTGGGAGGCCAGGGAGCCCATGGCGTTGCGGATGGCCTCATTGTTGGGGTCCACACCTGGAAGATTCTCCAAGACACTCTGAAGAAACTCTGGGTCTTGCATCACGTCATAGTCATCTTCCTCCTTAACAACAACAACAACTTGTATTAGTTACAAAGAAAGACCACAGTGCCAATTACAACAGGATACATTTCAACGCAACCCAATGTAAACATGCTGGATAATCTGGCCTATAGCTAAATAATATTGTTCCAAGTTATATACCCAACCGCTGTTGGGTACCCTGAGACTGGCTGCTGGCCATTACTTTTCTATAGTGACTCGACCTGTAGCAAATTAAATGTTACATTGTGCACATAGCACAGGTAACATGGAGAAATTAGAGATCTAATTGTAGGAAATTATTTTCATTTATGCGGAAAAAAAGGTGAAACTGTAATCCTGGCAACAGACTTTCCCAGGCTGTTGGTTACCCTACTTAGCAACAGTAACCAATGCGTACAGGTGGCAAGTGGGATTCAAACATGGATGTATAATCATGGACAAGCTTCCTGACTGGAGGTGTGGCAGCTGTGTGTTTTTGCATTGTATTTTAGGTAGAGGCCATAAACCCTATATGTGTTAGTAGTCTAGCTGTACTATTGCTCTATACTGTATTGTTGTCAACCAGTAGATCAATGTTTAATTTCAAATCATATGGCATTCATATCCAACATGCCATTATCTGAATTTAGATTGAAAATTATAAACTAGAAGAAATGATAGTAAATTAAATACATTTTCAAACACATATTTGGAAAGTAGCAAGTTTAAAGGGAGAACTATGAAGTGGTTAATGCTCAAATGATCAGAGGTAATGTCTTCCTTTTTCCCCGATACTACAGGAGAGGTTCACTAGCAGCCAACCTGGCCAAAAACTATGTGTTCTCAACACAGAGGATCACACTTTGCACATACCTTGTGATTACCTCAAACAAGTGACGTGCAATCCCACATAAAAAGATAATCCCTTTAACATCTGCTGCATTCCATGCATGTTCTTTTTTTTTTCTTTTCGAGTAGGTCTCTGTCCTGCCTATCTTGCAATACCACAGTTGGCCACAGGCGTCATTGGCCAGGCAACAGTCGAGTCTGGTCCTTGGGTCTCGGATGCAGTGAGTAAATTGTTACATTAGAGAAAATACAGACCATGTGGATGACTCACCTTGGCTGATTCTGCCGTGTCCATTGGCGCTGCAGTATCCATGTCTCCGTATTCTAACGGCAGAACAATAATCAATTTAAATGAGATTCCACTGGCATCTTTACATGCAGTACAGGCCAATATACTGTTGTAAACATGACATCATTGTGTTGGGTGCCAACCCTGCGCCATAGTTCAGATATTATAGGCCTGCCTTATAAACTTGGTGCCGTTATGAACATGTCATGAGCACTTGTTTACAAGCTACAGATGCATGCTAAATTAGCCATGTCAAAGCTGAGAAAGCCATTCCTTAGTTTTGTTAAACTATACATTTGTCACTTTTCAACATTTATTTCTGCGGAACGGCATTCTGTTGACCTTCTGCCACCAGTGGTGATGTAAACCTGAAAGCGGTCTATAGAGAACGCAAAGTGCAGTGTGGACATCGATGAGTAAATGTACCTCCTCCGGTGAGAGACATCTGCATGGCGTATGCTATCTGCTCCTCTTCAGTCATGCTGCTGAAGTCCGGCAGCGCTGGGGTGCCGGTCTCGGGCTGAGACTCAGACGTCTTCAGCCACGCCTCCTCCGGTTCTGTCACAACAATATCAAATCCAATAAGGGACAGTAAATGTCAACATTCAAAACTTATTTCCCTCCATAAGCCCCGCCCCTTTTATTTATTATAATTTTTTTTTTTTTTACAATCCTGAGTATGTTGCGTTCAGTTTACCTAGCAAAGCAAACACAAAGGTGCTCTTCTGATTGTAAAGTTTACCACATATTACCACATCCGCATGGTGTGTGTGTATGTGTATTTTACCCTCGGGTGTTGACGCAGGCATGCTGGCATCCGCTGCAGAGGCCACTGCTGCTCTACGGCTCTCCTCCTCCTGCCTCTGTCTCTGCTCCTCCATGGACACACGGAGTGCCTGGGGGGGGGGGGGGAAACACACACACACTTTTTACTAATATTTTTATTAAGGTGGAATTATTTTACAATTATTCATAACCAACATTAACAAAAATGACACATTTTAGAAATGTTCCAAGTACCCCCTGCAATGGTTCAATGTACACCTAGGGGTACATGTACCCCATTTGAGAAACACCACTATAACCCACAGCGTGTAACTAAGGGCTGTGTACATGTGCTATTATTATTCAAATGGATAATTACGGTCCTTGATTCCGATTGGCTTGAAGCCGTAAAACACTCCTTTATGCGGTCACAGGTGTCATAACAATTATTATTTTAGTATTAATGTCTGTATGCTAGTCTGTATGCTAGCCAGTGTTGCTTGGCAACCATTTTGCTGTCTTGAGGAACTATTTTGCTTGGCGGAAGAATGATTTGTTTTCTATAAATGATCGCATTTTATGTTGCCGTGTGTTTATTTTGTGAAATCTTCACAAAGGTAGTCTAGAGTAACCGTTTTATAAAAGCAAAAGGCAACTTGAGGCCATGATTTGCAATGAACCGTCGCCTCACCAGCGCCAGCTCTGGGTCAGCACTGGGGTCCACACCAAACTCAAAGTCACTGGCGCCCAGGCCCATCACGGAGCCACCCTCCCCAGCCAGGATGGGTGAGGAGAGCAGCGTGTCGGCGAGGCTGGGCCCTGGAGGAACGGTGACCAGGTGGGAGCCTGTTCCCTCTTTCCCATTGAGGGTGTTAATGAAAGTAGTCAGCTTCTCTGTGTTCACCTCCTTGACAGGACACAACGTGAGGCAGAAACAAGGCAGAAAAAAAGATACATATTTGAATGAAAGATGCTAAGCATTAAAGTGATTTTTTTTACATATCAATTACATGAGATGGTGTGTCTTGGTTTGGAGTAGAAACTAAGTAAGTAAGTAGTGGCAAACTAACTCGTCTTCTCACCTCTTCACCAAAGTTGATGATATCCACATTGACCTTCTCTTTTTTCAAACGTTTGGCCAGTTTAACAAGCTGTAAGGTTGGAACACAAATAGGTTGAGTTCATAGCACAAAGCAAGACATGTACAGCAGGAGAGAACAATAACCTTAATGTCTAAATTATGCTCACATCTTTCTCGTTGTCCTCAACAGGGCTTCCCACAAAGGCAATAATCCTCATCTTGTGGTTTTTCCCCTGCCTGTGTTTTAGCGCCAACTAGAATAAAAGGAACATCATACTTTGAATAAAGACCAAGGGCCTGTGTTCAAGTAGCAGGTTAGAAGAATATCTTAAAAATTAAAACCAGAACTCTGAATAGTGCGAGCGCTTCCCCGCACTGGAGGGTTTCAGAACAGCTGATTTCAATTTCAAGGAAAGAGTTCATTCAATCTCAGATAGATTGAACCTTAAAAATGATAGATGATGGCTTCACAGGCCATCATCTATCGCTCTCTGAAAAAGTGATTGATCATGGAATCATGGATGACTGTTTAAATACCCTGCTTGCGATGCCGTGGGTGGGGTCAACATACTTGTATTAAGTGTAACTTACAGTCTAGAAATCGCCTATTACTTCAATTTAGACACATCATGTTAGGTTGATTGGTAAAATACTAACATGGATAAAAAAAAGATACACCTTGCGATACAATAGTTTTGGATATGACCATATAATGCAGCCTTGGTATATAAAACATTGTCATCCGATTAATTCTGAGGTAACCTGGAAATCCAGTTTATTGAAACCGGCCCCAGAACCGAACGATGATTTCACCACCAGGAATTAGAAAACAACTAATGTTTCTCACATGAGCCACTCTGATGCCTGTGCAAAAGCAGATATTGCCACAGGGTGTGACAGCATGTAGTTTGGACAGGATTCGACCTGTATCTGGGGTCAGCGTGGTCAGGACTTCACAGTTACTGTAGAGAAACAGGGGGAAAAAATCAACAGTTTCACTTTAGGTCATAAATGAGCGCCAAACATCCCTGTTGAGCTTCGGGTGATCTTTGGACGTAAACATGGAGGCACAATAGCCATAGCTTGAAACATAAGTCATTAGGATTACTTTGCCATAGTGATAAGGCCCACGTTGTTCTCTGGGTTGCTGCGTGTTTTGGAGTGGCAAACGATGTTGACAGCATCTTGCTGAGCCTGTAGTCGTGTGGGTAGAAAGTCTCCATTTCTCATGTACTCACTGTTGTCAACACTGGAGGTAGAGGGGGGGGGGGGGGGGGGTTGAATGTGTTATGATGGATCAACTTACTTCCTCACTGACGTTTGACGACTACTTAGCTGAACGGCAAATACCCCACCAGCAACAACAACATAAGTGTATGTATTGCTTGCCGTTAAACACTACCAGCGACATTTAAAAGGCAATGTCTCGGATCTCCCTCAAAGGATGAGAGGATATTGGAGGCATACCGTTTCAGAGTAGGGGGTTGCAGTATTTGCTAACGCTACATTTAGCCTGAGCCAGGTGGCAACTAGTCAACCTTAGCCAAGTAGTTCTTAAGTAGTAGTAAAGTAGTTGTTGTCGAAAACACAAATGGTGCAACCTGAGTGCAACCTGCCGACAGCCGCTACAATGACTCAGTCAATAGCTGGAGTGATGACTTCAGCTAGCTACTAGTTCATATTTCGATTTAGACTAAATTCACAGTTATTTACTCAAAATGTAAACGTATCAACAACATTATTGTGCTGTTATTTTTTTTCAAATAGTAATAGTAATGTCATTCTTACCAGACCATAGTACTTTCAAGCCCCATTTTGAACTTCTCGATGGTCTGGCGGATGTTGTTCTTCTTCTGCAGTAATGTGTCGCCTCCACCTCTGCAGTGTATTACCGCCACCTACTGGATCGGAGTTAAAACATACATGTTTTTTGTTTTTTTTAATAATACAAAATATAGATTAAACTTGTTATTTGTATTTCTCTCAATAGCAAGATATGATCTTATCGTGTTTACATGATTTTATCAAGCCTTCTGCCATAAGTGAGTAGAGTAGCTTGCTTACACTGGACACTGACTGGATATCTCGCTCATTAAATGGGTGCACACACACACCTGTCACAGGTGTGTATGTCATACAAAACTCATTAACACATTATGAATGTGTTGTGATCTTTTCCTCTGTTGTTTATTTGGATGGACTATCTTTCCTCCAACCCTGGAGACAGTGGGTACTGTGTGAAATCATGGCCCTGTCCAGAATGACGTCTTCAGCACCCCCAAGACGACAGTGTCTGAGTATTTGAAGAAAGCAGCACAATGTCGCTGAGTAATGGGTGCAGCAGGGGTACAAGTTTTATACAGTAGTTCACATTTACTGTGTGTGTGTGGGGGGGGGGGACATTACCAGAGTCATTGAAAGAGAGAGTTGCGACACTCCCATACACACACATATGTGTATATGGTGCCCCCATGGTTGAGAAAAAGAAAGTCCCCTATTGGCTGCCATTCTCATGGGAAAAAATGATCGGGTGCCCCTTCATGCAATAAATTATGATGATGTGCCCTCTAGAGCGAGACAATTCAATGTATCTTAATGAGTGCCCTTCTAGTGGAGAAAATGTGATGCAGTGCCCTATAAGGTGACCTTAAAATGGTTTAAACTTGACATTCCTTATGGGTGCCCTTCCAATGGAAAAGGCTGCCGTTATGAAGTGCCCTCTATGCCACCCCTACGTGACAGTGTCCCAAAGGGTGATGCCCTTTCCAGTAGAGAAAATGGGATGCAGTGCTGTGCGAAAACATGATGAATGCCCAAATAGGTGCCCCTCTAATGGAAAAGTGCCCCTCCAGTGGATAAAATGTGATGCTGCGAGAGGCAGCGCTTTGAAACGTTGGGCCCAAAGCTGCAAAAGTGAGGAGATAAGGATAAAGGTAAGTCAGATTAGAACAAAGATTAGAACAGCATCGTTCAGATTCCTTAAACCTGTCTGTCCAATTGTAGAGCGATACCGGGTGGTGCTCAAGCCATGGAGACTCTTCTTTCCGGATAGACTCCCATGTAACTAACATCTAAACCCTATACCTGAACCCTTGTCTAAAGTTAAAGGTTTATAGTTTCCTGTGTTTTTATCATAGAGGTGTGGTTATACTTTTAACTGGGTCGCCTGATAACATGATGTTAATAATAATATTAATCAAGGAGCAGAACAATTCCACAATTTATGATTGTGGAGCCACTCAAAGTATGCAATGATTAAAACTTTGAATGTAACGTTAACTAATTAAACATAAGTAAGTGTAAGTAGAATAGAGAAAAAGAGACTTGAGTGTGTGGGCACACCCTTGACTGTCAGAGAAGATACAACACTCATTATGCCTCTTCTGACCACCCCAGGGATTGGTCAATGGGTTAGAGGTTAGTCAAGGAATTTATAGGTTTATCAAGGGGTCAGATATTCCAGCCTGGTTGGCGTCGCTTGTGCTCTCAAACGCTTCTGTGGAAAGTACCCATCTGTACTTTTCTCCTCAGGGTAGCCCTGAGAATCGAACTATATTGGGGGAACATAACATCTAAGGTTTATATATGAGTCACCCATTTCTGACTCTGATTTTCCACACTTATTTCCATTCATAAAGCATAGGCAAGATAATGATTATACATGATTTAAACATGTAGTAAATTTCTCCCATAGCTTCAGCTCAGTCGGTGAGAGCCATTAACACAGCTACTCTATCTGACAGCCTACCAGGTCCAACTTTTGGAGGAACCCAGATCCTTACCCAGTGCTCTGGGAAGAGATCTGCTTGATCTCGGACCTCACCCTGCTTTCGCCTATTAGGGTTGATGGCCTCGACTCTGTCAGTCGTCCCCATGGGATTGTTGCGGATGAGGGAGTTTCAGCGTTGGGTTTCATCTCGGTGACTGTGTCCCCACCGTCACCTCAATCACCTGGTAACAGTTTCTCTGGACTTTCTCACTGGAGAGCCCCAGCTCTTTTCAGTATGGACACACAGTTGGGGACGGTGGCGCTGAGGAAGGTGGTAACGACAGACACCGTCACCCTCAGGTTGGGGCGCTGTCCACGTGGGATGGGCTGTAAACGGCGTTTGGTCTCTGAACCTTCACCTCGCCCACATAAATGACCTTGAATTACTCAGTGTTTCTAGCCCTGAGGCTTTTTCTAACTTTCCTTCACGGTTGTCATGTCATGGTCAGGACAGACAATGCCACCATGGTGGCTTACATCAACCGCCACAGTGCCACTGGGAATAGACACACTGGCCCACCCATGGCCGAACATACTTCTCCATGCGTTTCCTCCTCTCAGTCTAATCTCCGCTACTCTCACCAGAGTGAGAGAGAATGGCTTGTCCATTATTCTTATCGCCCCCCCCCCCCCCCCCCCCCGTTGGCCGAGCAGGCACTGGGTGGTGGAGATAATACATCTCCTCTCCACCCAGCAATGGACACTCCTGTTACGCAGGGATTTGCTATCCCAGGCCGGACCGGATAGCTCTCAGGGCTTGGCCTGTGAGAGGCTGAATTTAGATGCGGCAGGCTTGCATCCTAGTGTTATTGAGACTATTCAGAGCGCAAGGGCCATTTCTACGCGGACGTTATGTGCCGCTAAATGGCGAGTGTTTGAGTCAGGGTGCGATCAGAGCACTGTTATTCCCGACCAATGTTACGGGTCCCTTGTCCCATCTTGGGATTTGTCAATTGTTCCCGAGGCTCTTTCTCGTCAGCCTTGCGAACCATTGGACTAGGTTGACATGAGATTTCTCTCAGTAAAAACAGCCCTTCTGGCCCTATCATCAGCTCCACACTTTGTGTTTTTTTAGTTTTCTTAGGAGGTGTGACCAGCACTTTGTCTCGTGGGTTTCTTACGTGACTTGTCACGACAGATGTGATGTAAGAAGATACTGGCCTTGTGCCAGCTCATTTAAGTCAGAGCATGAACTATAAATATACATCCCAATCTGTACAATCAAAGCAAGCTTGTAAGCTGGCAATGCTGCTTTCCATCCAGCATTTCACTGTTTTTACTGTTTGCTCTCGCCACTTACAGATGGGCTTGTAAATCGGCACAAGAAGTATACTATTGTGGTTGGATGCTCCAAAAGGAGGCATAGTGTGGTGGTTAGCATAACATTCCTGCCAGATGTCTTATCATGCCAAATGTTTTACAATGCCTTTATCTACTCCAGGGGGTGGTCAAGGGGTCAGATGACAGTGAGATGGATGGCAGCTCAAGGTCGGGGGTACATATTTTTTCCCGAACCACGACAGTATTACAGTACCTCTCATTAGTGTAAAAATACAGGGTCCATATAGGTGTAAAAAGGAATGAAAACAATAAATTCAACTAAGCAATGAGCATTTACCAGGACAGTAAGTACGCTATGTCGCATAAGCAATTATCACCTTCCGGGAGTCTTATACATGTACCATGTTTGATTTAAGAATGTGAAGGATCTTTAAAAAGAACTTACTGGTTTCGCTTCTTCAGTAGACACACAAACGTAAGAAATATATTTCAATCTTTCAACACTAATATTCATGATATTTTTATTTTTGAACTTCTGACGTTTCCTTCGCCTCCATGGGTTCCAGGTGGAGGCCAACAATGTGCGAGGCCGTGCCTGGTAGTTGGTCATCTGTCTTGTTAATAATAACGGATGGGTAGAAAACAACCTATCACCACAATCTAATTCAACAGTGAAAGTCCAAACCTTGTTTCTGGGTTGGCTGTCCGGCAGTGCCCTTTTGAGGCGGGTGGCATGGATCCTTTGCGGCTGCTCAGTGGTTAGGACAGCCATCCTTGTCTGACCTAATGATATCAGGTGGTTAGCTGTATCGGGCGTCCTCCACCTAGACAATGGTACTGACCTACAAGGTTATCAACGGAACTGCCTCGACCTCCAATACTTAGTCAGACCCGACGCCCCGGCTAGAGCACTCAGCTCAACTACCTCAGCTGGCCGGCTGGTACCACCACCATACCCATTGTTACTGAATAAAGTTTACCTTGTAACTTTCAATCAGAGATAAACAGTCATGAAATCAGAGTGGCATGAAACATGCACTTGGGTTTATACTTTATGATGATACAATAAGGTCCGTATTGTTCTAAAATGTGTTAATAATGGTTGACCCCTGGACTTCTGTGGACGAGCGGTAGAGGAAATAACTACTGATTTAAATGAATAGTACCTAAAAAACGTACAAAAAATATCGATATAAACATATTATGCCTACCACGCATCTTATGCATAAAGACTCATGAGGGGGGGGTATCAGCGCTGCCACTGTCACCTCCCTGTCAAACAAACTTTTATTTTGTATCATTTTTGTGGAGGTGTTTATCGGGCAATATTCTAAATATTCAGTATTAGATTGTCTAGAGCAGTGGTTCTCAACCTTTTTTGAACAAATGCCCCCCTGACCATTCCATGATCCTCGTACCGCCCCCCCCCCCCCCCCCCCTTACAAAAAAAACCCCAATAAACTACAGGGTGCTGGTGCTTTAAGTGTTCTTGTAGTGAACAGTGTGTTAAGACTGCAACTGACATCAGGTTTTATGATGAGAGAAGCCATTGTTTTGCTTTAAAATCCCTGTTTTTATTGGATTGGAGCCGTTTATGTATTTATGTATTTATGCCCCAACAACTTGATGTGCTGCTGAGCAAATCTGATCATTTTACAGGAAATTAAAGCATTGATTTTAAACATTGCCTCCAAAATGTATGTTTTTGAGACATATAATAGGTCATGTTTGTACGTTACTTAACTGGAGAAACTGGTAAACAACATGGAAATGTTATTTTAGTTGTAATGTGATATAAAATATTAAATAGAATAGGTTATATAAGATATTAAATAGTCAGCTCGACTTGTAAAAATAAAAAAAAACCTAACAATTTTAACTCTAAAACGCATTAAAGTATTATTAATTGATTAAATATGTCTTTCTTTCGTTAGTGACCGGTATAAGCGGGATAATGCCCTTCGAGGTGTCCATTAACAGAAATGAATGGACGACGCGGAGGCGTCAACCGTCCGACGCGAAGTCCATTCATTTCGTCGGGCATTATCCCGTACGTATACTGTACTTTATATTTCGGCTGCAAACCGCAATTCTTTTTTCGTTCTCCGTAACTTTGAAATATCTCCACACTGCCGACATCTTCGTTTATGTTTACCGCATCACTGCACGTTCTTTCATTGCGTCAGTAAAATGCGCCGCGTCACTGCACGTTGTTTGCTTGCATCATTAAAACGCAGCGCTAATATTTAATATATATATTTGGCCTTGTTTTTCACTCTCCACCGAATATTCGGCGCATCCCTATTTGATTGTAATGTGTGTGATTAAACGTGGTTACATTATCGCGCTTGTGTACGTTTTCATTGGTTATAGCCCGCGAAGATGAGGTGACAGCTGTCAAAAGTAGCGTTTGTGTTTCCCGGGTTTCGCTGCTGCTGTGGTGGATTTGTTTGGGCGTTGCTATGGAGACCGTTCCTGCTCGGCTTGTCCGATCGTGATGGAGCAGAGGGAGATCTCCAGGGTGATGTCGGGGTTTACTCCCTTTACCAGCAGTGGAAGCAGCAGACTCGAGTTCTTGGTCTCAGACAGCAGCTTTATTTTTAGTTTGGAAACCATTAAGTTTAAAATGTAGAGTTCAAATGAACTTTGAACGAGCCAAATGGTGGCGCCCCATTGGTGGCTGAGCGCCCCCATACCAGCCCTCACGCGTCCAGCGCCCCCCAAAATGTTTATAACGCCCCCCAGGGGGCGGTACAGCCCCCGTTGAGAAACCATGGTCTAGAGGTTTGAAATAGTTTATTATGGAATTTTATAGTAGGCCTACTTGCCAAATCTACGGTCATACTCATGACCTTCAATTGATAATTTTACGAGAGGCAGATGCTTATATGATCTACTCAACTGCCGATGTAACATGTGGTGCCCTCGGACTCCACTCTTGATTAGGCCGCCCCCATGGCTGATTCCATGTCATGGAGTGGCGTGCCTGGGGTGGCTGCTGACATCCCTCAGTCTAATTTAGGTCTACTCCATTTCTCGATATTATTGTTGCACAAATGATTGACTACAGAGTGCTGAGCTCCGTGGTCACGGGAACCTAGTCGACTTCTAGTCGCAGCACCCTCGGTAAAGCGCCGAGCTCCCCCATAGCACCTGCAGAAAAAAATGTCTGGCGCCGCCACTGCTCATTACTCCAGTAAATAGAGACGATCTTAGTAATGACATGGCAACGTTACCTTATTACTCCAGTAAATAGAGACGATCTTAGTAATGACATGGCAACGTTACCTTATTACTCCAGTAAATAGAGACGACCTTAGTAACGACATGGTAACGTTACCTTATTACTCCAGTAAATAGAGACGATCTTAGTAACGACATGGTAACGTTACCTTATTACTCCAGTAAATAGAGACGATCTTAGTAACGACATGGCAACGTTACCTTATTACTCCAGTAAATAGAGACGACCTTAGTAACGACATGGCAACGTTACCTTATTACTCCAGTAAATAGAGACGATCTTAGTAACGACATGGCAACGTTACCTTATTACTCCAGTAAATAGAGACGACCTTAGTAACGGCATGGCAACGTTACCTTATTACTCCAGTAAATAGAGACGATCTTAGTAACGACATGGCAACGTTACCTTATTACTCCAGTAAATAGAGACGACCTTAGTAACGACATGACAACGTTACCTTATTACTCCAGTAAATAGAGACGATCTTAGTAACGACATGGCAACGTTACCTTATTACTCCAGTAAATAGAGACGATCTTAGTAACGACATGACAACGTTACCTTATTACTCCAGTAAATAGAGACGATCTTAGTAACGACATGGCAACATTACCTTTACTACTCCAGTAAATAGAGACGACCTTAGTAACGACATGGCAACGTTACCTTATTACTCCAGTAAATAGAGACGATCTTAGTAACGCTATGGTAACGTTACCTTATTACTCCAGTAAATTGCTGACAACACAGACATACCATGTGATACCAAAATGTCATCAATAGGAACTTTAAATACAGGTTTTTTATAGGCATGGCCATTGATCGAAACAAAGGCAAGGCAAGGCAAGTGTATTTATATAGCACCCTTCAAACACAAGGTCGTCCTTTACAAAGGTAACAAAAAATACAAAATACAAAAAATAACGTTAATTTAAAACATTAATAATCATTAAATAATAGACAGATGGGCTGTTAAACTAGAGGCTTGACCACAAACTTTTATAGTAGGAAAGGAAGCAAACACCAACATGATTGGAGGAAAATAAGCATATGGTCATTATAATGGCTGTATGCTTATAGAATTTGATCATCTAATAAGCATTGTGTTCATGTTTAGGACACACTGTGGTGGTTTGCCCTCTACTATTCTACCTACAGTATGTTGGCACTGAGTGCCATACAGAGGCCTATTCATATTTTTCAGGTAAAGGCCTTGGCAAGGCCTTGATTTGCAGAGCAGCCCAGGTAAAAATGTTTTGTATGTTTTACTATCAACATTGATTTAGGTATAATTTAAAGCTGCTGTTCAGTAGATAAGATTCAATAATTGTAAAGAGAGAGAGCAGAAAAGAGCAGAAAAGAGCAAGATTTTGAAACTAAACAACTCAAAAAAAGACCCCGCCCTCTCTGCTCCATTCCTCCTTCCCTACGTTTCTCCGCCATTGAGAATTGTTGCATTTCACAGACATGTGATTGACAGGCAAGATGGAGTCCTCGGGGACTGGACAGAAATTAGCCGGGAAAGGTCTAAAATATAAATTGGCTCATGGGGAGGCAGGCACAGTCAAATTTCTCACAGCTCACTTCACTCACTAATAGCTGATGGATGGCTATGGCATTTCTAACTAATTACACTCAAATTGTAGCTCTAAAATCTTGCAGCACGTTAACTGTTTCATAGCAAAAATTATTGGAATACTAAGGCTTTAGAATTTCACTTTGCCCATGGAGCTACAGATGTAACGGTCACTGATGGGTGCCACCTGCTTAATTTTGCTGAAGATACCCTGGGCAAATTGGCAAATGAGGCCCCTAAAAAATAATCATATAGTTTTATATGAGATAAATATTTTTCAAGGGGTACTTGTAATCAGACATGGCGCTATGGACGGGCCCTGGGGGGGCCAGGCGTGCCCATCCAGGAATTTGGCCCTCCCAAGAGAAATCAGCATTATTATTATTATTATCATAATAAAACATTTTTGGTTGGGATTTATTATTGTTGGTATTAGATATACTGTATATACTTTATCCAAATGTTTCTTTTGTATTCAACTATCTTGCAACATGTGTATGGAATATCATGTTTTTATTGTAGGATGAAAGTCAGAATGAATTGTCTCTGTTTCGGATAATGTGTTCTAAGTATGCCTTCTGCTATTGATCCGCTAGACTGGTTATGAGCTGCTGTACTATGGGTTCACAATTAATTCATATCGATTGATGATTTCATGATAGTCTTTTATATACTTTTATACATCTACATAATATTGAACTATTTAATATCAATCCGTTCATTCAAAAGTCAGAAAGAAATTACTTCGATTTTTGAGGACCCACCCATAAATACCAAATGCTTGTAATTATTTTTAATTTAGCCTTTTCACCTACAGCAGAAAAATATGACTTTGTTATCATAGGCCTATGTTGATTGTTGCTGATCAATAAAGTCCAGAAATAAAGACAGGAAATAGAAGTACTACACCTCATTTTCTTCCATTTTAATAGGCCACTGCAATATTAATAATGATGCATGATGAATATATTATATTTTCTAATGGAGTAAATACCTGCAGTAGAAAGGTTAAAGTGCAGGTTTAAAGAGGGGTGGAGACTATATAATGAAGTGTAGGGGAAAGGAGGTAATGGAGCAGGTTAGGATTTGGACACACAAGAGTGTGTGTGTCACTAGTTGGTAGGCACGAGGCAGGATGTGTTAGAGATGCAGGTCGGGGGTGGTAGGTGGCGGTATATGAACCTCTAAACTGGTTACAAACCGCCAACACCAAAAGAAGAAGAAAAAGAACGAGTATGTTTTTGCCATTGTTTCTACCCGGTCCATTTTCTGGGAACACCACCCACTAAACATGGCGAACCATCTCCGCTTCGTTGCACGTACTGTAATGGTTCAAGAAGGCAATGTTGACGCAGCCTACAAGACTTTAACCAGGTTTAACTATGAACTTTACTTTATTATATTATGTTTAGTATTTAGTTTCTAATACCAGTTAGGAAACTATAATACTGTATATTTTCTTAACGAACCGCGAGCTAACTTCCGGTTCAATGTCAAAGTAACCGCAAAAGAATGAAGGTCCTATTTGTTGTGTATTTATTTATATAATGGAATGATTATTTATTGGAAATATGGTAGGTCTATTATATCTAATGATATAGGCACTGCTTTATCTAAAGTCTGCGTTGGTTCATCATTCATCACTCACTACGGGATGCTTAAAGCCACTGTAAACACACATTGGTCATAGTGTGGGTAGAGGCGAAACTAGTCACGTGACTTGTGATCATACATTTAAATGAAACACTATTACTATTATAACTAGTTTACTCTGAGCTCTATAAAACGGACAGTATTTAATACACAATCTCAATACTGTCATTATTCAGCACTGATAGCAATGGTAGCAATCCACAGGAGGTTCCTTTGATTAGGGTAAATGGGTTAGAAAATACTTGTAATAAAGAAACGTCCGACCTGGACAGTAAATTGAAATGGTACCTTTAGCTAACCAACAAAATAACGGCACATATTCTGTCATTCTACTCAAGTGTAGTCTACTATGGCCGTAAGCAATGAAGATTATTTTATCTTAGCCAATTTCAGTCAGTATTTTTTTAATTACTTGTAGTTAGGGTATTGGATGAAACATTAATGTTCAATTTTTCCATATGCCATTCTCATTGTATATTTGTCTCCATTTCCAAGAGTCCTAGCTCACGACGGCGTCATTGAAGATGTGAAGCGGAAGCGCTACTTTGAGAAGCCTTGCCGAGAGAGACAGCGCAAGAACTTTGAGAACTGCAAGCGTATCTACAACACAGACATGGCCAGGAAGATCGCCTTCATCTCCAGGACATACAGACAAGATGCCTGGATGGGCTGTTAGATAAAGGAAACGCTAGGAGTGATAATGCGGGGACCGGGTGGTTAAACGAAGAAACAAGACAGTGATGAATTCCTTGCAAACTTAATATAATGGGAATGGGAGCTCCTATTCCTTTACTTCCTTTAGATGTATATTGATGATGTAAAAAAAAACATATGTTTCTTTGTGACTGTGTTTTTAATGTTCTTTACATAACTGACAGTGCATGTGGGCAAATTTGAGTATGATTTAATCTCTATTGCTACCCTCGGATTATTCATTTTGGCTGTCGCTTATCACAAGATTTGTTTTTATAACAATGCAGTTAAAGATACAGGATTTTGCATTGCATCGCTTCATCATGTTTAGCGAACATTACATTGTATAAACTCAATTATTCAGACAACTGCAGCTTAGGTGGATCCCTTTTTGTTTTGGCTGGGTTCACTAAGAACTAACTAAATAAATAATAGAAAAAAACTATGTTTTCATTATTGCTGTACTAAAACCCATTAATGCATTCATTGGTTAGCAACTGAAGTGTATTTGTGTTAACAATATTACTGTTGGAACACCGACGAGGTGCTAGAGAGCAGAGTAGGATTGATGTGCTGAGTTGAGCGCCTGCCTCCGAGCAATGCAAATTATGCATTCAATGGAGACTTACATTTCCGCTCCCACAGTACATTTTAGGTTTTGTTGATGAAAATACAGGTACAGAAACATTACTTCAGACTGTTTGTCCTTAAAATATGGGATCAATATGCAGCGATATTGCGATATGAGTGTTCATTTTATGCATCAGATTTTTTATATAAACTCCAGCTAGGCTCAATGCTTCATCCCATCGACTATTGGTCTGTTGAAGATAACAGTCAAAGTTGGCTTTTACAACCATTGGGCACAACTACGATGCATGCAGGTTATCAATCTAGCTGTGCTATGTGCTCTCCCCAACGTGTAGGTCATTTTCCTAGCTGTTTTGAAGTCATGTTTCATATGGTACTGTTGATACTGGAAAGAGATGCGATAGACTGCCAAGACTAATGTCACATGTCTCAAGGGAGGCAACACATGCAATACTAATTTAAAACACAGGCTGTCAGCCAAGAGGACATAGGCCTACTTACTCTATTTAGGAATGCAGTTAATCAAATAAAGGTACATTTGTGTGGGGGATGTTGTATATAGGCCTATGTCCACATATTTCAAACATAGCTCTGCCCATTAACATTAGGCCCAGTATAAGTGACGGTTTGAATGACTAAATGTACAATCACAATTTGATTCAAATCAATATTTAACCTTAGAAGTTGTAGCACTAATATGTCTACCACATTTTTTCCAATTGAAAAGAAAGCACCAAAAAAACATTTCGTTTCATTTTGCTTCATTTGATCCTCGTATATATAATGTGTGAGTGTATAAGTTAATTTCGTAAATGTCCTCAGCCCTTCCAGAAAGCCGATATGACTACACGCTGTACGAATCATCACACAGAGTCGTGCCGCGTGTCTATTGTTCACCATGTGTACATCAGCGCACCCACACGGCCGACACGTGCGGGGGCGTGGCCAAGTGTGTATTATTACCGACCAATCCGCTGCACGCTCGTCGCTGATTGGTGAACCCGGGGCAAACGGGAGGCTGCGCCTGCGCGTCGCAGCCAATTGCGGCGCTCGCTTACGCACGTGTTGCGCCCGTGGAGTAGTGTCGGTTTTTCACATGTTTTCGGAGCTGACAGCGTAAGGCGAGTCCAACCCGGCGGTGCGGGGGGGGACAGAAAGGGAGGGAAAGCAAGGCGACGAGACGACGTCGCAACACAACGAGGCTGAATTACCGTCGGGAGAGGCTGTGTTGTGTTTTTTTTTGTTGTTGACTTCACCGTCTCTGCTTTTTAACGTGACCTTTTCGTGATTTTACGGCTCCCTGTCTTTCTACGTTGGACCCGCCGCTACTTGAGGTGAGCGCGAGGGCTCGCGACCCGGTTCGCGTCGTATTTTTAATGGTTTAATTAATTAATTAGCGTTTTTTACCGCGAGCCGTCGTTTTGTCTGAGCTGCGTTAACGCACACAAACGGGGAGGAATCTCGTGATCAAAATGTATTTTGTTGATTATGACTGTATATTATGTAACGTGTTTATTGTATATGAATACGCAAGGACATACCGGGTGTGTTTTACAGTGCGTGTGTGTGTGTGTGTGTGGGGGGGGTAGTTAAAGTAATTATACAGTAACAAAATAATTTGCTGATTTACATTTTTAATAGTTTAACACAATATATAATATGATAAAAACTTAGACGTCAACACAACACACACGTGAGCACGACACGCATACTGTGTTCCCATTAAGCGCAGCGCTTCCTACTGAGAGACGAATTTCTATTCAAATAAGATGGGGACAGTTTGACCAAACCCACTTGTGATGGAGGTCGTGTTGTGGACTGCTGTGTTGTAAGTGGAGCCAGGTGTGTGTGTGTGTGTGTGTGTGTGTGTGGGGGGGGGGGGGGGCGTATTGTAGATAACTGAAAAAAACACAATGGTGAAAGAATGTGTTCAGCATTCAGTCATGTGGTTTTACCACTAGGTGGATTTTTTTTTTTTTTTTTAAATATTATGTAAACGCTGATGCTTCCTATGCTTTCCTCCCTATAATATTCCTTCAGTAGTAGACTTACAGCTGGAGCTTAAAGATAATCACACTACACGCTGGTTGTTTTCTAAACCATCGTCCCATCTCGTCCTTCCAGGTTTGAGGAATGAATTCGCTGGGCAAGTCAGCCAAATGGCCATCTTATGACTCGCTCTCCTCCACACCCAGCCTGCTCCTCAGCGAGAGCGAGCACACGGAAGACGAGGCGGACCTCCTCTCCTCCGAGGGCGAGGGGGAGAGCGGAGGAGGAAGCAAGTTCTACTCCACGGCCGGTCGCGGCGCGGGGGCCTTTGCGTTAGGCTTCCCCTTCCTAGGCCACTCCTCCGACAAGCAGTGCCGCAAGTCCTGTCCCGTCGAGGCTTCGCCGGCCGCCCCGGGACCCTCCCCCGGAGCTGTCACACTGGGCTCCTCCTCGGTCACACCGGGGGACACGGCGTTTGCTCAGAAAGTAAGCTCGCGGCCGCTGAATAATGCATGTGTACCTCAGCATACCATGCGAAATCTATGCACATTGACTTGAAACCGATACGGCTTTGAGTCATGTTGTTGATTTTTGTATGCCCTCTCTCCTCCCCCCCCAGTGTGCTGATTTGCAGAGATTTGTCGGACCGCTGCTTGAGCTACTAAACGGGCTGAAAGTGGGACGATTCGAGAAAGGTAATCCTTCACACGATTACGATCTCCTTCTATGTACTCTGAAGTTGTGTGTTTTGTTAATTTGTCAGGTCAAAATTATTTGTATAGACCTTAATTACAGTTACAGTCTCAAAGGGCTTTGTATTGGTAATTCCCATTCATTCATTTTCAACATTTTCAAACCAGTGTATCTTTTCCAACTTGCAGGTCTAACAGGGTTTCAGCAGAGCGTTGCCATGGATAGATTGCAGAGGATTTTAGGAATTCTGCAGAAGCCTGACATGGGGTAAGCATGGCAATATGTCACAATTTCTCATGAAACCCTTCGTCATAATTCTTTATATTTGCACACACAATGTTTATTGTGGCAAATTATCCTCATGCTCCTCCGTTTTTGTTTTCTTTTTGACAACAGTGAAAGGTACCTCCACACCCTTCTCCAGGTAGAGATATTGCTTCAAATGTGGTTTCCTCAGATGGTGCCTCAGGCTTTCATCACACCCACCCATGACCGCATCACACTGGGCCCTTCCCGCTGGCGCCAGAACCAGCTGCATATTCCCGTCAAGGCAAGCCTTTTCACTGAATCTTTAAAAATATCAGACAGTACCGTTCACCATCACACATTACTCATCTCCTAAGCTGCTATAATCCTTCTGTGCTGTGTTATGTTATGAGGTGATCACGTTGGTGTGTGTGTGCCTCTGCATTCTCCTCATTGTCTATTCTAATTTTATTATTTCTCCTTCTAGAAGCGAAAGCTGAGCTGGTTGAACCCTGACCCCTCTGACACCACCTCACCTCAACATCAGCCAGGCAAGCGTCATCAGAGTGATCTGCTGGATTTCTGCCAGACAGCGACTTCAGACAATGTTATCTCAACGCACCTACCCGGGACAACGACACAAAAGAGGGACATGGAGGAAATCACGTCTGGGCTTCTCGCACGCGAACTCACGGATAGCAGCGGCACTTTGGACAACCAGCGGCATTCGTATAGCAGAAGGGAAAATGGAACATGGAGAAGACTCAAGATCTCGCCGCCTCCTTCCCTGCGTGACAGGCCGGCCATGCAAAACAGCTCTGTCTTGTCGAGCTCTGCCGTTTCCACAGCTGACTCATCTTAGCTGCTTCCCATTTAGAGTTGGACTGCTGCCAGACATTGGAGGCCCGAGCAGCTAGACAACGTGAAAAGGGGGCGGGCCGTGAATGACATCACGGCAAAGCTAGCAGTGGAGTCGTTAGTGACTTGGGGTGTTGCCAAGGCATTGCAAGGGAGAAGTGCTGCTTATTTTAACACTCAACCATTGGGATAATAATGGATTACACTAGGGACATTGTACTATTTGACCACCTTCACTTCCCTATTGTTCTATTGGCAATTTTATTTTCATATGTCAGTTCATACACATATTTTGTACATAATGGGTTTGAAAAGGTTACGGATGTTTTGATATTCCGATGTTTGATGATTCAATCAGTGCTATTTTATATTTTGTTGTATCGAGGAACAGAGAGACTCATAAATGAGAACTATTCGGCATTTTTGGAGATGCATACATGTTGGCCTGTCCTTAAACTGAATTCCATATTTATTAGTCCTACTTATAAATTATTAATTATTAATTGCTAAAGCACAAAAAAGTCCAACTTGTGCGGTTCAGGCTACAATAATGGAACCTGGAAAGTGTAAACAACACCCTAATAGAGGCATTAAGCCTCCAAAATGAAAGTATGAAAATGCAGCTATTACAAACTGCAGTGGGAAAAAAATGTACAAGCATAAAATGCAGGCTAAAATAAATTATAGGAAAAGTTGTACTCACACTTTGGATGATAACGAGGAGATATTAGCCAATGCCAATGTCCAATCATCTAGGTATTATGTATGGAAGATCTACTTAAACGAAATACTACCGTAGTTGAAAAGCTTTGTTCTAATGGCATTTAGCCTGGTGATTGTGTTCAATCAGAATTTCGGTTTCTGTTTCGGTTCTTGATTGCACTTATTTATTTGAATGTTTTTAGTTGTGCTCCTGCTCTTTTCACACAATTCTTGTTTTTGTCATTCACGACATAAAAAAAAATACATCGTGGGCTTATTGCCAAATGTATTTTGAATGGGTTTACGGTAGCATCTCTAAATAAGAGTCTTGTCTATGGAGGACAATAAACAGCCCATGTGTTCCTGTTTCTACATTTGTACTATTGGTGAGAATTACAATTGTATTTTTTTTGTGCTTCTTTACAGACAAAATCAACTGAAAATGACCATATTGCACCCTGTTTTGTTTCTATTCTAATGGATGTCAATATTAAATACCCGTTTTTTATATCATACAATATCAGTCATGTTGAATGACATTCAAAACATAACTGCAGGGTGGAGGCTACATTATCATATATACAAAACATATCAGACTGTGTTCTTAATTTTCCAGATAGGTTATGATTGCCAATTCACTTGAGGTCTTTACTAGGCCTACTAAAAAACAATTCTCACATGTTTGTAGGTTTAATCTAATGCTGCATTGTTCTTGGTAAAATAATTGAATTTGGTCAAATAAAACCAATGCAAACATCATAACATTTTCTCCATTGCCTCTGAATTTACCACATAGCTTGCATTGCAACAAGGAAGATGCGGTGCGGGGATTAAACCTTTGCATCAAGCAGTTTGAGCTATTTGAATAACCTTGAGCTATTTGAATAACCGGTGAACCTACGCCTGTACTCGCACTTTCATTACAACACAGATATTTAGATATTGTGTCAACTGGCACCTGAACTCACTACTCCTCAACACCTACTACCACTGAACAAAGGCTGCACATGCGCAGTCCGCCGGGCGGGGGCGCTGCAAACCCGAAGATGCGCACGCACCGGGCGGCGCGCTGATGGCGCTGTATTTGCGGAAGCGACTCCGCTAGCGACCAACCGACGCCGTAAACACAGAGAGGCTGACGAGAGCTGCTGCTACAACTTTTAGCTTTCGCCAATTCCAACGACATATTGTTTTCTGGGTTGTTTTTTTGTGTGTGTTTCCCCCCCCCTTTTTTTGTTGTTGTTTGTTGTTTTGTTATAAAGGCAGAAAAGTGCCGCTATACACCTCAACAAAACCCATACGGAGCTATAGCACATTTCTCTTAACCGTCGGGGGAGTCGGCTAGCCTAGCTAGCATGTAGCTACTGGCTAGCCGTTGTGTGGGTGATGGTCGTCGTCGTCGGCGGCGGCGGTGTGAGTTCCCCCCCCAGAGATGGCTGCCGGGTCGGCGGCTGCCGGCGGCTCCCTGGAGTCCAGGCTGGACCGGCGGTTCGGCGGCGTGTCCAACACCATGGAGTCCATCCAGGGCTTGTCCACGTGGTGCATCGACAACAAGAAGTTCCACAACCTCATCGTGCGACACTGGATGAAGTGGCTGAGGAAATGTAAGTTGAAGCTGAACTCCGTCTGGGGGTTAGCCACTTTTCTGTTCTTTACTACACACCGTTATATATAGGCAACACACGCATATTGGACGATTTGTATTAAAAAATATATGGATCAAGTGTCGATGCACTATAATTTGTCAACTTTTTTTTGTCGTATACGTACAACGATCTTGTGTTTGGTCAGATATTGATCATGGAGTGACAGCTTGTTTGCTATTGGCTAGCTAGCATGCTAGGCAGGCGCTCAGGAGCTGCACGGCAGACAGTCCGCTAGTCAGACCTGTACAGACTGGCTCCGTGAAGTTTATATCCTCGTAAAGATTATGTTAAAATTCATGCAATGCTGAACGTTATACAACTTAAGTGTAGTTATATATTGTGTGGGGGGTTGTGTGTATATATAAAGCACCTGGTAGTGTTACCTCTAGCAGTTGCGTATCCAAACATCTCCACTCAATCCCATCCGACCCCCATAGCTGAAGTCCTACTCGTACTCATATGTTGAAACATTGATCAATGAATTGTTATTTTTGCTTGATGGCCCCGCGTCTCCATTCGGATGATCATAATGTGTCAGGGTTATTCATGAAGCAACTTGCTAAATCCTTCGTTTTAAAACTGGACTCATCCTTCTAGTACTTCTGACGTGTCAAACTTGAATTGAGTTTCTCTCTGACCTGCTGTTTTTGAGTTTAGATGAGGCTTCATGTTAGCTGCTGCATACGTCGTAAGCCACAGATGCTCTTGACACTAAGATGTGTTCATGGGCGGTTAATATCTAGTGTTTATGTGTTTAGTGAGTCTATGGTTGTGTCATATTTTCTGATCTTATTGATCTAACAGCAAACTGAAAGATACAATTGTTTCCATGTTATATCTAAAATGTTAGTTTTACGGATAAATATAGCAGTATTTTATTTTGTTGACAACTTGTTTGAATTCATGGCCTCTGCAGCAGTTTAGTTAGTTTTAAGTGAAAAGCTTAGAATTCCCCAACGCTTCATTTTGGTATGTCTTAATGGCATCAGCATGTGTTTTTGTCTGAGGTGATGTTTCAGTTTATTATAAACAGTAAAATATGTAAAAGATTATGCTTTTTGTTAGGTTATATTGACATTTGACCATGGTCCCTTCATTCTAGATGTCATCATGTATTGTGGCCATTTCAGTTTCCTGAAACAGACTTGGTGAAAGCAAGAGGTCTCGCCTTTCAAATTAATATTTTACCACAGTAGTCAGGTGGAAGCTTGTCATTTAAATAAACTGACATCCTAGTATACATTTTGTATAACCAGTACCAACTAACAATCAACTAAGGCTAGTATTTTCTTTAGATACACTTTTGCAGTACTCCTAAAAAGGACAATAACCATTCGACAATGTTTATTGTTAAGCTGTTATGTATTTCTATAGAATAGTTCAATTGCAAAATCGCAAAAGGCCATAGCAAATCACATGCATATTCATTGAAGCCCTCATTTTACTACAGCCTACTATTCATTATTATGAATTAGTATTCATATTAGTATTCATTGTAGTATACAAGGCAATATTTATGAATAACTTCCGTTGATGGTTAGACTCCACTTATCTAGGATACGAACAAGGTGATTCTCTCTGACCTTCGTACACACAATTAGGTTCACAGTGTTGCTTTGGTTGTCTTTTTTTATAATCATGAAAGTATTAGTGTTTATGTAGAACAGTGAAATTAAGTCTCAGCTAAATGTTAAACAGCATGAACACATGACGTGAGCTATCAAACAGTGAGTAGGAGCTATTGCTCCAGACATGTCTTATAACTGTATGCAATAGCTATAAGTATTGTTCGTACCTTCTTAGCTTAGTGTGGATGTTTATATGTGCTCTATATGTGGTGAATGATTTTATCCAAATCACATTACCTAAGAGGTCATGGTTTATAACGGTGTTGGTGTAACTTTAGTAGAAATACCGTGTTCACAGGGAAATGAGAGGATGGATGGACCGGTCAGTTCTTGCTCTGCTTCAGTTATATGCTATGGATAGGTTTGTCCATGGATTGATAATCAAGGTCCTTATTTTTGTTGCATACATGCATTAGTATTGAACTGTTGCATTTATTAAGCTTCTTCCTGCTTGTTGTTTTAAATGTGCCTTTGTAACTTTCGAAGCTCTCAGCATGGTTTCCACGTCTGCTGTTTTCTGCCACTGTCCTTTTCTGAATACTGAAAGTCTACTCATCGGGGCAACGAGCAGCAGTGCCCCGAGGAGTATACTTTCAGTCAACAGGGCAGATTTGTTTGTTTCATGGTTTTTGAACGGTGTGTAGGCCTAGTTGGAACATAGTAGGTGTATTATAACATGACACAAAAGACTTGGTACAAATCTGATAATAAGACAGACATGTACAAAGTACATGTACAAAGTACATGTCTGAGTCTTAGTGGGCCATTCATATTTTTATTACTTTGGACAGTTGACTGAACGTGAACACCTAGCCAAAATTAACACCTGCCACCAGCCAATGGCTGATATAGTTGACCGTTTTGCAGGGTTACAAATTAAAACAATTGCTTGGCTGGTAGAATTTTCCACTCTGGCAGATAAACACCCTGGTGGATGCACTTGATGAGGTGAAAGCATCTTTCTACTCATTTACTTGTTTTGTGCAGTCCAAACTTAGTTGGTCGTCGTCTAAAGCTAGAAAAGGAATGTGTTGCACAGATCTCTGCCTTGGTTTAGAATTGGAGGCCCCAAGGATGGCAGAAAAGGGGCCTCTTGGAGCCAAAGTGAAAGGCTTACTACCAGAAATCTCACAATGGTACAAATGTCACTGCTGTTTGTTGTGTGTTCACTAACCCTATTTCTAGGCGACTACAAATGAGTTGACCCAATATTATTGTAATTCCCTTGCAATGCAGGCATCCATATGTGCTTAATGTTTATTATAAAAGGGTAATGTATTTCGTGGATAGGCATACTCAAGGGCGACTTTTAACCAATTAGAGGGGTCATGGAAAATAATAAATTGGATTACTTTAACTGGAAATGTATCTGTTGGAGTGTGTTTCCGGGGGCCTGTTGTCTATAAGCTTTGTTCACAGTTATTTGTCCACTGGGACTATTCCTGGCATGTAGTTTTATTCTCTTTACTTGAAATATTAATTACAGCAGCTGTCCTTAAAAGGTATTGTTTAGCCATACACAATTCAACAAACTATTACGGTTGCATTTTCTCTTTAAACAGTTTTTTAATGTAAATTGTTTGAAATCCAATATTTATTTTGCCCAAATGTATGCTAGCAAAAAATGGGTTTTAAATGACATAATGACATACAACTGTCCTTTATAGCGAATAAAATTAAGCATTCTCCTGACAGAAATGATCATTAAAAAAGATATATTCATCCATAGTACCCTGCACACCCCATGGTTAAACTCCTATGATTCAGAGGGTAATTGTTTTGTTTTCTTTGGTTCTGCAAATTAACCAAATCATGCAAATCATCTTGCTAATCATGTCTTTATTCCTGCCAAACATAACCAAGGTATTTATGACCATAACCTAAGGCCTCTGTGTACACTGTGGACAAGTTATCTTGGAGTTTGCATGTTCAACACTGTATAGCACACTCCTTCCACTTTTGTGATGGAGTGGGCAAAACTATAGCAGCCAGTTGCACGTTTGATTAACTTTTTGGGAGATAAAGTAAGGAAGGACAGACATTATCTATTTTGTGTTGGCCTGTTCAAATTAGACCCATGAGCTGATTCTGTGTTAGTGTGTTAAGGTGACAAAAAGACAATGGGCCTCATTCACGAACCGTTCTTAAGAACAAATTTGTTCTTAAATCCTACTTACGAAGATTTTACGAAGATTGTGGCATTCATGATTTTTTTTCTTATCCAGGATTTTTCTTAGGTAAGAACAAATCCTACGAACACTCAGGAGTACTCTTAAGCACATTTCAGTGCCGACATGTTGGCATGGTTGTTGTCTTCTTTTGTTAAGTTCAATAAAATACATTGCAGTGAAATTTCTGTCATATTTATGTATTTATTTATTAATTTCATTTTTTTTTTCATTTTAATTGCATTAAATGTGCCAACGCTTTAACATGAATCAAGTACATTGGAAACCATGCCGTCAATTAGTGATCCCACCCTATTTATAGGTGGCATTTCTCCATCCATGGCCTACAAAACAATGGCATATATATTGCTGCTACAGGATTGGGGATCGTGCCCTATGGAGGGAACGAATCTTTCAGGACCACGTAGATCTTTTTTCAGAGGCCCTGCACACGGCCCTGCAGTCCCTTTTATGGGCATTAATGGGCGGTTACCTATGCTAATCCTATGTTAATTAGACTGGCACATGCGCTCAGTTTACGAGGAGATGGCGTTCATCAATCTAAGAACACAGCTGCGAACAATTCAGCGGCTTAAGAACACGTTGATGAATCTGACGTAAGGGTCTTCTTAGAAATCTTCTTAAGAAGGACTTAAGAAAGCATCTAAGAAGATTCTTAAGGAGATATTGGTGAATGAGGCCCATTGTCTGTAAATGGTACACAGAATGTGTCATTCCATCAATGGTTGATAGTTTTTATGGGAAAATACTGTATACTGTCCAGTTACAACTTGTTGTATACAAATGGCAAAATAAGTATTGATCACCGTATTGGACTCATGTTTGCAGTGATCTTTTGTAAAACATGTTTTTTTAATATTGCCTGTGTCTCTGGAGTCTGAATGTATCTGTGATTGAATTATCATTCAAGGGAAATATACTTTCAATTTATTAATGCAGTAACTCATTAGCATTAGTTGCTCCTACTCAGTTTGCTTCCTCGTCCAACAGCTGACGCAGCACACCAGCTCAACTTGGTCTACCTGGCCAACGACATCATTCAGAACTGCAAAAGGAAAAACGCCATCGTGTACCGAACAGCCTTCGCTGAGTTGCTTCCTGATGCATTCCTCGTGGTCAAGTGAGTAGACCGACACGCAACACGAAGCTCGGGAGCACGACTTGAGTCTTGCTGGCTCAATCCTTTTTCAATTCCCTCTCGTCATACAGGGCTTGAACCCGGTCGACACATGTATACAGTATTGTGTGAGTGGATAAAATAGATAGATAGATTAATTTAGAGCTTTAGGTAGCCAAAGTTGCTAGAAAGGTGCTGTTTAAATCTCGTCGTTATGCCATCACGGCTAGTGTGTAGTTTTTTTCAACATGCTGAACTATTTCCTG
Organism: Merluccius polli; assembly: GCA_030340625.1. Lineage (NCBI taxonomy): Eukaryota > Metazoa > Chordata > Actinopteri > Gadiformes > Merlucciidae > Merluccius > Merluccius polli. The sequence continues at coordinate 138,919 of JAOPHQ010005162.1, forward strand.
CCCACTCTGCCTAATGTTGTTCATGATGAATCACATTTTCTTCAGTTGGATTAAAGTTTTTTTATTTTATTTAGTCACACAAGGTTTAGGCCATTATTTTAGCATTCTGTGACATCATTTTTTTTAAATTTAGCTGTAAAGGCTCAATTAAACATCTACACTCAAACCAAAAAGTAAATGTTGGTTTCTAAGAGCTTGGTTTAAATGGTTTGTGTTTGGTGAAAAAAAACGAAAAGGTAAATGGTGAATTTCCACGTTCCCTCCCCTGTAGTCACGATGGTAACTCCAAGGTGACCCGGGCTGTGGAGAGAATCCTGTCCATCTGGGAGGAGAGGAGCATTTACACGGGTGCGCTAATCAGCGAGCTCAGGGGCTACCTCAAAGAGGAGGTCAAAGAGGAGTCTCCTCCCGACACCCCGGCGGAGAACAAAAGTACGTATTCGCTTGTTTTGCTGTGTTGACAAAGTGAATGTCCAAGCACTCGGCCCGTGTGTTTGTTTTTGTTTTCTTAATTTGGCCCACCCTGAAAATATGACTTAGATTGCTTGTTGATGAATGCTTTTGAACCAATACTTTTATTTTGGTACAGACTTTTATTTTGGTACAGTGAGACCTAACATGTCAATTAAGTGACATACTGTGATCTGTTTTAATTTTAACCTGTTATTAGTTTGGAGATTTACCACAGCGTTGTCTTGATCCTAATTGGTCAATAACGTTGTAAGGGGTGTGCATTTCAATTTGGAGGCAGTATTTTTCAATAAGGGGACACCTCTGCCTTTTAATGGTTCTGAATCAATGCGCTACAAATCCAACATTAAAAACCAAGTCAAATAGAAATATCGACCATATGTTTCCTTGACAACGCAAAAACAATATGCTCAAATGAAAGTAACTAGTATCTAATCATCATTGTTGGTAACTGTGGTTTACTTCACCTGTGTGGCAGCACGGCCCCCTTCGTACATTATTTTCCTATAACAGGACCCCCCGGAGTGGTTTATTCCTTAAACCTTATCTAGCATCACTAGCTTGTATATGCTTCTTTAATGCAGAATAACTACATCCATGCATTGTATATATTATTGCTTTTCATTTTCAACATTGTGATGTATTTATTTTCAGCTCCATTGGACTCCAAAGCTGCTCTAAAGTCCAAGATTGTTGCAGAGTTTGTGGTGAGCAGTGAACCTGATTAAAAGTTTAAACAGAATCCTGTCTGAACTATACCAATGGTATTCTGCCATTAATAATATATAACAATAATATATCTTATTTTTATAGTATTAGTACTTTAGAGGTATAAATGTAATAAACAATGTCCTACAGTATTAGTACACCACAATGACCACACCAAGAAATGGAGAACAGCAGGTCAAATATAAACAACAGTGGGAAAGCCTAGTTTAGCCAGACCACTGGTACAGCCTGTGGGAATATAACCCTTGACCCCTGCCTTTCTATAAATGGGTCTGACTGGTACTGAATCTGCCTCTCTGTTCAAGGTCAATTCCATATAGGACAATAATTCAGGCCCTTCAGCCCTAAAAGCTGGAGGTGATTTAAAGGGTGGCATGGGGTGCGCTGAATATATACTCTGTGCTATACATTCATATTTAACGCCACGCTGCTTGTTTAAGTGCAAGAGATGTTGGCTTAGAGCCTGAAAATGGTGCCTTGAATAGCTGACTCAAGACATACTGTACTGCATATTGCTACTGAAATGCTTATGATTTGATTATATATAAAATAAAATAATTTGGGTTCTGTTAATCGGCAATGTAAAAGACGCATTGAAACACAAAGTAGTTTATTCAATGTCACAGGTACCTTTTTGTCTGATTAGGAACACATTGAATTTCTGTGTCTGCTTTTTGGACATACCAATGGCCCTTTTATTGTAGACTGATCTTTCTATATTCATGCAATAAACCATGAGAGGCCGTGGTTTACAGTGATTTTAGAACAGCTAGGGGGGCCACAAGTGGCCTATTTCATTTACAAATGTTTACTAAAATGGTTAGTATATACTACCTAAGATTTCACAAAATAAACACAGCAACATCAAATCATGCCAAGCAATATAGTTCCTCAAGACAGCAAAACGGTTGCCAAGCAACACAGGCTACCATATAGGCTTAAGCATACAGGCACATTAATGCTAAAAACAAATTATTATGCGGTCACAGGTGTGTGTTACAGTATTTTTCAACTACTTTGAGCCAATCAGAATCAAGGACCGGAACTATCCGTTTTATAATGTGTCATTTTGGAGTGTATTTCCACCCTTGACCCTGTGCTTCAGCCCGCAGCGCTGGTGGACCAGCTGTCCACATACAAGAGCTCCCTGGAGGAGGTGGAGCTGAGGGAGAAACAGCTGGCTGCCATGAGGGACGTTTGCAGCTCCACAGCACTCAGGAAGCTCAAAGGTGCTCGCGTTCAGCCTGTACTACACTGGCTTCATCTCACTGGCTATACAAACTGTACACACACACACACACACACACACACACACACACACACATACACACATACATACATACATACATACATACATACATACATACATATTGCACCTGTACATATTTACATATTTTTCACATATTTTCATATTTTTTCAGATCCCTTATTTATAACACACTCACCTATTGCAAATAGTGTCGCTTCTTTTTAATGTAAATTTTGCTGCTTCTTTTTATTGTAAATACTGTTACTGTTTTTGTTTTTGCACAACCCCGTAAGTATTGCTACTTTCATTTCATTGTCCATCCTGTATGTGTATGTGACGAAGCAAGTTCTTGAATCTCACTTTAACTCAAAAAAGCTACCTAAATTGATTCCCTCAGATAAGGCCGGAGGAAAGCGCTTCTCGCGGGACTTTGAGGAGGGAAGCACCAAGCTGCAGGACTTTGTCAAGTTCCTGGAGCGAGAGAGCAAAGGGGGCTCTAGTCTCCTGGAAGCCCTGAGTAATGCAGACATCTTCTACGAAATGCAGTACCAGGAGGTCAAGATTGTAGCCAATGTAAGTGACCCGAATAAATATCCTGACCGTATTTAAATATCCTGACCTGACCGTAGATTTATCCTTTGAATAACCATTTGGATACCAAAATCAAATGCAAAAATGTTCTTTGTCAAGATGGGGTTACAGACCAAAACCCTTGGTTGCCGTAGTGAGTGACCAGTACAATTTATTGGGCGCTATAACATTGTTGAGGCCATTGGACTAACGGTTCTTTAATGTTCTGTAATGCAATGATTGCAAATAGCAAAATGGCCGTTTAGTTGCTTTAAGTAGTGCTGCAACTAACAATTATTTTCATAGTCTAATTCTAAGATTGTTACATTAATCAATCTTTTTTTCGATTAATCATTTAGTCTAGAAAATGTCATAAATAATAGCAAATGCCAGCACAAATTATTAAAGTCCAAAGTGATGTCTTAAATTTGCTTGCAAGCAGCCAAGAAAAACTATTTATTTTATAATGATCCACCAACCAAACATTTTAATTTGTGAAGTGTCAAGCAGCAAGTGTTTGGTATTTGTACTTGATAAATGACCTAAACGGTTAATCGATTCTAAACATTTGGTTTACTAAATTTTCTGTCGATCGACTAATCAATTAACAGACTAATTGTTGCAGCCCTAGCCTCACAGGTATTTTTTTAAGATTCTCTGTGTTTCAGAGTATATCTCTGTATTTTTTTTAGCAGCTCCCATAGCTGTATCTTTGTTTTAGTAAGCGCATATGAACTGCCCTGGCTAGGTAGTTTTCCTTTTCCTTTAATCAGCAAAGTTGTTACGACGCACTCTTAAGGCCTTCTGTTGTTATTGTTGTTAAGGTAATTTGTAAATGTTTATCCTCCAACCACATAGATTATGAAAATCCTGCATGCACTTTGGGAAGAAAATGGCACATAAATATGTAAAACAAGACAATACAACAAGTGCAGCTCTCAGGTTTGATAGTAAAAGTCAAACACTGGCTGTAAGCAGATGTTCTCTGTCCAGTTAATAAACATCCGTTTTCTGTCTTCTTGCCTCTCAAGGCGTACCAGACCTTCGCCAACCGGGTGTCCCACCTAAAGCGCAAGCTGGACGCCCTCAAGGCCACGCTGCCAGATCTGGATGAGTCACCCATCCCCTCCCCCTCCGCGGACGCCCCGTCGCCCACGGGCTCCGAGTCCCCCTTCCGGGGCATGATGGACCTCTCTTGCCCGGACCCCGACCTGGACGGCTCCGCCATGGACGACGAGGCGGAGCGCCCAGCGCCCAGCCCCCTTTCCTCGCCCGGGGGCTCCCCACCACCGGCCTTCGCCGCCGTGGGAGAGAACGACAACCGCGACGTGGAGGACATGGAGCTCTCTGAGGACGAAATGGAGGGCGGCGGCGGCATCATAGGTAAGAGGACGGAGGAGGAGGCACCGGGCTTGATAAAGTTAGCAGGGCCTTTCCGAACAGTGGCTCACAAGGTCCCCGAAGGTGTGTTTTGACTTGAGGTTGCCAAGCCTGTGGAATGCCATTTGGAAACTTTTCATATATTTCTGATTTGGTGGGAGTGTTGGAAGGACAACCGCATGTATTTATGGAAATCATTTCTGACAGAGATGCTCTCTTTTTAAAGATGTTTTGTGTTTCACAAACTTAGTACTCTATGCATGCACGCTGTGTAGCTGAATAAGAGGCCAACTGTAGCTTTTTGCTTCAAAGAAACCCCGATATTGACCGCCTCTTCTTTTCTGTTTCTTGTCTGCAGTTGAGGAGCAAGTCAAATGTCCCTCCCCTCCCATAAATGTAGCCAATCCTGACGCCGCTAACAGTCAGCCGTCGTCGACAACAGAGGTCCCGCCCGTCGCCTCGACCACACCTTCCATAGCGCCACCCCTAGCTAGCGTGGCTACTGTGGACCTGAGTAAGATAGGCGCGCTGCTCAACAGCCTGACCTCCGTTTCAAAGACCACAGGTGAGTGCTAACTGCCAGGTTATATATATATATATATATATATATATATATATATATATATATATATATATATATATACACACATCTCTTAAGGTTCTATTTCTGTAATGTTTTGTTTCTAGAATGCCAATGAAAATTATATGAAAAGCCATGGCTAAATAATTACAATAAATTTTTTTTTATTATGTATGTTATTAAAAAAATGATCTTGATTATCTTCCATAGTAAAGCAATAGGTTTTATTTCGGGTCTTTGGGGCAGCACTGGACAATTCTAAAAAAGTGACTGGTATCGGAGCGGCTGAAAATTGGTGATCGGTATCAGCCTAAAAAAAAAAGTGGGTGGGTGGGTGGGGCTGGCTTTGTGAGCACACATGGGGTTGGTGTCCAAACTAAGAATTTATGTATAGTGTTCAGCCACAGTGGATATTGTGCAACCAAGGTGTAGCCGACGGAGGTCTACAGCAAGGAAATGTAACAAACAACGCACTCACTTATGGTACATAAGTGTACCCCCCCTTCCGGATTGGTTGTTTCTACGCAAAAGTGCTGTTTGTTCCATTTTCTTGCTGTCGATCCAATGCTTGTAATCTGTAGTTGTACTTTCCTAGCCAATGCTTGTATATCTGTAGCTGTACTTTCCTAGCCAATGCTTGTATATCTGGAGCTGTTTTTTTCCTAGCCAATGCTTGTAAATCTGGAGCTGTACTTTCCTAGCCAATGCTTATATATCTGTAGCTGTACGTTCCCAGCCAATGCTTGTATATCTATATTTCTGAGCCTTTATGGTTCTTTCCAGATTGTGCTCGTAAGTGGTGTCATTTGACCATGGCAGCGCACCCCCCCCTCTCTCCCCTTTTCTCTTCTCAGGGCCAGCAGTGGATAGCCCCACTTCACCCCCGGCCACCGCCCCTCCGGCCCCGGTAGCCCCCCTGGTAGCCCCTGCGGCCAGTGGCTCCCTGGGGAACCTCCTGTCCCAGGTGCACCTGACCCCCGGAGGCCTCCTCAGTGCTCTGTCCAGAGTCCAAGGGCCAGGAAGTAGCCTGCAGGGTGAGAACACGCTCCTAATACAGGCTCCTGAATAGTAGAGTACTCTTTGGGTAGGAAGGATGTCTATTATCCAATGAGCATGAGCCATGTCTAAACATTTTGAACGCCCTCTGTGGCATGCAGACCTCAGAGCTGGGCAATATATTGATGTCGTATCAATATTGTGATGGACAGTTGTTTTGTTGTTTTTTTAATTTCATTATTCTTTTTTCTCTGCTCCCCCTTCAGGCCTGACCTCTATGCTAAACAGGCCAGCTCAGAACGTCCCCACTGACTCTCAGCAAAGCAAAGCTCAACCCTCCCTTCCTCCCTCCTCCACCCCAACAACAACAACAACAACAACAGCAGCAGCAACAACAGCAGCAGCAACAACAGCAGCAGCAACAACAGCAGCAGCAGCCCCGCCACCCACAGGCAACCCTCCACCCTCTCTTCCCCCGAAGCCTTCTCCGTCTCCCTTTCCCGCGAAGCAGAGCCCCGCTGCTCGGCCTGAAGCTCTCGTCCCTGCCGCCTCTACTGCCGCCTCTGCCCTGGTGCAGGCCCTGCACAGGGACATGGATCTGGCCGCGGAGCCTGAGCCGCCACCGCTGGTGGGTGCGGCCTCAGACAGCCTGGAGTCCAAGATCCACAGCTTCCTGCAGGGCAACCCCGGCTTCAGCGCCTTCAACTTGAGCTTCGGCGCGGACTCTGCGCTGGCGGGGAGCCGCAACCTCAGTCCCGTGGCCGGAACGGACACCCGTGACGGGACCCCTGTCCGGGACGAAGGCGGCGGCACGCCCACTCAAGACGAGGTCATGGACAACCAGGCGGCGCGGAAGTTCGCCCCGGAGCCGCCGCAGCCGTCGCCGCAGCCGCCGAGTGCAAAAATGTCCACCGAAGCTGTGGAGAACATCTCGACTCCTGGCACTTACCAGAACAACACCTGGCGAGCGCCCGGCGATCCCCCACAGCAGCCAGGGGAGCCCCACAACGGCCAGGGCTACCAGCCATATCCCTCTGCTGGCCAGGAGATGGCCAACCCTGGGGTTACAGCACCCGTCACACACTACCAAGCGTTTACCACAGAGCAAGGGTCCCGCTTGCCGCCCACAGAGGCAGTCCAGGGCAGTACCAGCGGCAGCCAGAAGGTGGAGGGCTTCCGGGACGACGGACCCAGGGGCTGGTATGGTAGCACTTACCCCGAGGAGGGCACCAGTCTGAACCACAGGGGCCACGGTGGGGTCGCACCAGGGGCCGGCGAAGAAAGCCGGCCGCCGGGACAATACCGGTACCAACGAGGTCCGAATATGGAGCCACGCGGCGGGGACGCTCAACAGGGTCCCGGACCCTCCTCTGAGTTTTACAATAGTAACCTTCCCCCGGTTCCTAGGTTACCCCCCCCGCCGACTGGCTTTGATGCGCCCCGCCCTGCGGTCGCTGGTGAGCAGCGTCCTGTGCTCAACCAAGAGACGGAGGGCGTTCCCGTGCCCAAGGTGGACAGCATCATCAGCGGGATGGTGGTCCACGACCACCAGCACAAATCCATCTTCAACCTCGACGACCCTCCATATGATCACCATGGCGATCGATACCGTCGCCCGGAGGACCCGCCTTCACCCCGATGACCTGCGCTACCAGGACGAACTCGGGCACTACCACGAGGACCCATATCGCCCCAACGCACCCTCTTACGAGGACGAAGGCCCTCCTTTCCGGCCGCCCCATGACCCTTACTTTCGCCCGGAGGATCCCTACTACCGAGAGGCCAGCCCACCCCACGGTTACCCCAGGGGGCCCATCTCCCCGTCCGAGGGCTTCCACTATGACTTTCACCCACATGACTCTCCTCCGCACTTGAATCAGAGGAGGCCGCTGCCATCGCCCCATCCTGAAATGCGCCACCCTGGCCCGCGACCTCCCCTCCGACCCATGCTCCACCCGGCGCGCCACCCTCGCCCGAGGGGACCCAGGCATCCAGGGCTGCCCTTCCCTCCCTTCTTTGGGCCTGATCCGTGGCTAAGAGGCAAACGTCCAGGTCCGAGGGGCGGCGGTCCCGGCGGTCCCGGCGGTCCCGGCGGTCCCGGTTTCATGCCGAAAAGACCCTTCCTTCCGCCGCGCTACTGACCTGGCAAGTAGCACAAAACTGTACGCCTATGTCCCGGAGCATGACGCCGCCGGGCTGTGGGAACAATCCGAGACATGAATCGGGAGGGCGGTTAGACAGGGTCGCGCTGCAGTGGGCTTGGAAAGCCAATCGGGAAATCTCAAGCAAACTGGTTATCGGGGCGAGTCTGGACTGGAGAGCCAGGTAAATGGCAGAAGATGAGGAGAGGAACCCTGAAGAGGACACCGAGGGATGTAAATGAAAGCAGAGGTTGTGAGGAGGTGCTGCCAAGCTGACGTATGAAGACGGAAGATAAAAGAATATAAGAGGTGGCTATCTAAAATTCACTCTTTTTGTTACGTTTTTTTGTTCAATCCTAATATCCGTTACATTCGATTTTATAGTGGAGCTCCATCTTGGCAAAGCCCACAAGAGATGCATGGCATGCTTGTGTGCATTCATTCAAGTCAACGTCAGTAAGTTAAAAAAAAGTTGAATTTAACTTTTTCTCGTGAGGTTGACAGGAAATAGTTATTGTTCTACTGTTTCTCCGTGAAAAAGTTTTCAGCGGCTCGTTTCAACCGATAGCCTGCATCGCTATAAAACTCAACTTTGTTTAAATGTTGTCGCGAAGAGTTATTTTAGAAATTCTGCTCCTCATTACAATAATACACGTTTGTTCAGCCGGGGAAATAATTTTTTAATTGTTCCAGCACCAAATGTTGTGTTTTTGAAGTGACGCTTTCCTTGTTAGTGCGATGATTTAAATACGGCGACAGAGTTGCGTATCGTGCAGTAGCTCAAAGGAGGGTTGTGCAACTTAATTTAAAGGGAGAGTAATGGGTATTTGGGAAGAGTTTTTTTTGTCTTTACCAACGGATGGAGAAGAGACGAAGTTCATTTTGGAAGACGAAGATTCCTCTCCAGCAACATTTGATTTGTCCTGACTTAATAAAAATCTGACTTAAAAGACAATGTGTTCTTATTCATCTGCCTTCACTCCACTGCCTGAAATCATAAACCATCACATTAAAAACTCTTTTCATCTAAATAGGAGATGCAGTATTTAAAAAATGAGATACTAAAATATCCTCGGTCAGTTAATGAAACTCAAAATGTTAAAGGAAGGTAATGTTTTACTTGAATTAGTGCTATTATAGTTTAAATAAACAGAAATGATGTGAAGATAAAGAGTCACGTAAGGAGCCATATCTTTTTGTGCCTGTTAAGTTAATGTTCCCGGTCATCACACAATCATGCGCTTCCACCAAGACTTTGGTGAGTGAAGAGGTCAAATTACTCTTCAACTCACAATGGTGGCATCAACTTCACGGGCACAGTGGTGGTTCAATTTTCTATTTCAGACGTTAAATGTTCTGTCTCCATCCTGAGGGATCCTGGCCGGTCAGAGCAGCAAATTACCTTCCATTATCTTCCATTTCACAAGGTCTAGCAGTGCTCTGGAGAGCTTCAAATGAGCTGTAAATGCATGTTGGATTCAGTATCTCCCATCACCTCTGATTCATATCCAGCAGCAATTTTGTTTTAGTTTGGACCACTTCAGTATTTTTGTTCACTGAAAAAGAAAAGCGAGAAGACAAGTGGTTGCTAGTTTATTCAATTTTTTTTTAAATCCATTTGAAACAGAAAACAAACCTGTCTGTTCTAATTAGAATTAATTGTTTAGTCTTTAGTTGTGCAATTTATTTTAAACAATTAAAATAAACAGTGATTAGAAATCCCATTGATGCCCCTGCAACATTTGAGAATAGTAACCATAAACAATGCATTCGATTAGTCTTTTAAATGGCTTTTTGTAAACCTCTTGTCTCCTTCCCAATTCTCAATAGTTAGCAAAGTGCTGCTAGTGGCTTAATTATTATTTTGGTGTATGGCAAGGCTGGTAAAAACGTGTTACACCTTTGCAAACTCTACTTTCCCTTACATCTCCAAACGGGAATCCTAAATTGAGTTGCGAATTGGAATCCAAATCCTAAATTGATTGCAATTATTGCAAGTGCAAATACTTACCTTTTTTTTCGTAGACATTTCCCCACTTAAAGTAGCGTTAATCTTAAAATAACCTTAAACACAAACACTTTCCCCCAAAGCTGTAGCCATAATTTGAGAACATGTCAAATTCCCTTCTCTGGGAAATTGATTAGATTTTATAGAAAGCGAAGGAGACCCAGTTAGGTCAAATGAATTATTCAAATGTTACAAATGTTGTCCTATGATATTCATTAGATGTGACTTTTCTCGGAGGGCCTATGGGGTTTCTAGGAGAAGGCCTAAAGGTCAAACCTTGTAGACGTGTCTCCAGGACACGAGACCCAAACCCGCCGCTAGGGGGCAGCAGATGTTTTCACATTATTAATGTGTGGCGTGTCCGCGTCCAGCAAACACAACCCTGGCCCAAAATACATTTTTAAAAACACGGGCTTTTCTCCCCTGCATTGTTGGCGTCACTACGTGTGTTCATCCAAACGGTGAATGTTTCGTCCGTATGAACGCGTCCAATCTCGTTTTTTCCTCCGCCCATTGGTGTCGATGGCGAACGTGTGTGTGTGTGTGTGTGTGTGTGTGTGTGTGTTGACCCGTCACATGTCGACGCACTTCAGCGACGCGTCACGTGTATTGGCTTGCTTACATTTAGTGCGTGTGTGTGTGTGTAGTGATCGCCTAATTTGTTCAGTCATTGATTGGTTTTGGTTACTAATCTAACTTTCTACTCCCACCCCCCCTGAAACACAACGTGTCCAGGCCTTGGGCTCGCTGGGCTGCGGAGCGACCATCTCCTCCACAGATGAGACGGTGTCTGTTCAGCCATTTCTACGTTAGTAATCGTCCTTTTTTTACATGCACCCTTTCATACGTTATTTTGCTGTTTTATTTGCTGGCTCGTTTTTTTTTTGGTGAAAAGACGATCACAGATACTGCCCCCACTGCACTTTGTTTTAATATTATACCTGTCTGTTGTTATACCTTCAGGTTGGAGACTGGATTGGGGAAGTTGAATGCAGTCATGTTCAGTAAGTATGTCCACACCACGTTTAGTTTTCACCCTCTTGCTTGATGAGCACACATACAATTTTGTTAATTAAAAACCTCAAATATTATTAGTTTAACCCTTTAAAATGGTATGTTTTTGCGTACGTTACATGTTGACCATTGATCTTTAAAACATGTATTTTATGGAATAAAAAATATACTTTGCCCATATTGTGTGTAGGCCTTTTATTTGTGTCTATAGTGAAGTGTGTGTAGAAGTCATGCCCTGCTAGTCAAGTGGTGAATCATAGTTATGAATCACTGTTATGAATCATAGATATGTCGACGTCCAAAGACACAAACCAAAATGTAATCTAACCTAAAACAAATGTGCTTATACCCATGAATGTCAGGACAGTAGCCTACCCACATTCATTTGTATTCTGAATATTGTATTATAAATATTCAGAATAAATGTATAAAAATCGAATTCATGCAATTTAAAAAAATGTACATTAACATACTAAACTGCAATAATAGCCTAATGTATTGCCACCCAATAATGGTAATATATATATATATATATATATATATATATATATATATATATTATTTTTTTTAAATGTACATTATGGGCGTGGTCAGGTAGCGTCACGTCACGGACAAATGAGACGCGCGCGCGGGATGATTTCTGCCAGATAAGGTCCTGTAGAAGCGGACCGTGTAGGAAGGGGTTGAAGGGTCGTGGGCAGAGGGAGGATTTAGGGGCTGATGGCAGATGGCCGTCCCGCCATTTGAGGTTAGCTTAACGTCTGAACAGCGTTGACAATTTGTATTCACCCCCCCCCCCCCCCACCACCACCATTACACTGGGAGCTGAATACCAGCCTAAGGGTTATTACATATATTAAATAGCCTATATAGTCTTGTAATGGCACGTCCATTGCTAGCTGTAGTAGGTTGTCGTGACTCTTTGAAGTCTGTCCCAGTTTTTTTTGTTTTTTTGTTGCTTTTTTGTGTGGTGGTGGTCTGCGCATGTGTGGTGTGTAGCTCAGTCATGTGGGCTTATTGTTTACATTGCTCGGTCGGTGTGTGAAACAAAATGAAACCAACAAAAACCAACACAACAACAAAAAAAAACGTGGTTCACGTTTTGGGGGGGACGACGGTGTCGCGGCGTCTCGCCTCGTAGTATGCTGTCGTGAAAACACGTTTTGTTTGTCCACATGTATGTGAGGGACATATTTCAGCACCTCGGCCAGCTCTCCGCCACGAGAACAAAAGACGGATTTGCGTGCCTTGATGTCAGGGACCGTCTGCATGTGTTTGACCGGCACGACGCGCAGGCAGCGCTCGTCGTATGCAACAATAATCTTGCCCCCCCCCCCCCCCCACACACACACACACACCTCGTCCACTGTAGGCCTATATACATACATTAGTGGATTTCATTTCCTGTATCCTACTGAAAGTGTTTTTTCGCATTGTGTCGCTTTTGATGGCACACGTCACGTCAAGGATACAACCAGCTATCCCTAAAAGTTGAACTCTCACATTCACTTCAAAAAATGATTTATAAAAATAAAAATAGCCTTTCTAAACATAACGTACAATATTATTTTTGTATTTACAATCCTTCCCACACTGGCTTCCAAAATTGTTGGACGAGCTATAATTGGTTTCCAATCGTGTGTGTCTGGTTCGTTGGAAATGTTTTGGAGACGGTCCCTGCGGCGGGCATCACGGCTCCCTCCGAGGGAGGGACGGAGCGGAGAGCGACAGGGAGGGAGACACCGGCTTACGACGTCAAAGGAGCAGCTACACACACACACCCACACACACACACATACACACACACATATACACACACACACACACACACACACACGGAGAGCGAGGCGGAGAAGAAGCAGGAGTAAGCGACTGCCCGTTCCTCTGTTAGACCTGTTCATAGGGAGCGTACATTTTTAACATCTTAAAAACAAATCTTATTATATCAGGGGTTGTTGCCCCCTCCCCCCCACCCCCCCCCTCCCACATCTTCGTATTAATATATATATTTTTTAATATTTAATATTTTTTTGAGCGGAAAAAAACCCCATAGGAATAGGGTAGGATCTGTCAACAAAAGAAGAGGAGAAAAGAAAACGGACGTGGGGAGAAACACGCTCGTCCCGGATAAACGGACCCGCTGGATGCGTTAGTTGCGTGGCCATAGGGGGTATAATAGGCCTAACTTGTTAGACGATTGTAGACATTTCGCCAAAAAAAGAGGGGAAAAAAAACACATCCAACTGGACAAGAAATTACCGAAGGGGAGAAAAAAAAAGAGGACAACATCCATAACCAAATTCAGGTATGATTTTTTCTTTTTTCTGACGTTTGATATCTGTATGCTTTTGAACACAATTTCACCAAATGGGATAATAACGTCTGTGTCTATGTCATTGTCACCGTCTGTTGGGAAAGAGACAGCTTGAGTCTATATTGACACA
>JAOPHQ010005163.1:0-135000 GCA_030340625.1 Merluccius polli
GATAGATAGATAGATAGATAGATAGATAGATAGAAGATGTCAAGATGTCTGTCACTGTGTCCACCTACTACCACATTTCATTATAGCGTACTGTGATGTATTTACTCTAAATACGAGTGTGTTCAATGCTTTATGTTTGGCAGCAGGATTAGAACTGACCTTTAGAAATTTGCAAGTCAACTCAAAATCCCTTTAATCCAATCAAGTGAAAATCCCAACATTTTACTACTACTTTACTACTATAATATATGCATGGAGCATTCTGACCCCAGAACCTGTCCCAGGTAGGCTCCTACAGAATCATCATTTACATCATTACATTACATCACATCTACATACTGGCCAATCATTCCCACCAATCAATCATAAATACAAGGTAAATGTGTCAATGATGTAAATTTAGAGTCACTGGTCTCTATGATGACTTGCTTACTATAAGTACTTTATACCAGGTGTCTAACACTATGTGGTTTAGCTAGTCCTCTCTCAGATTGTGAATTTATCTTCGCAGGTGGAATTTAAATCCTGCTTAAAGTCTGAGAGAGAAAATATATGCCATTAGTGATGCTCTTTGGCTGATAGCAAAGTAAGTCAAGCTTACAGAAGTGAGACTTGGGGAGAAGTTGTCTCGCTGCATAGGTTGGTCTTAGTTAGTGGATATCACCCCTCAGCAGTTAAATAAAATATTCATCCTAAAAAACGCAGCAGATTTTTTAATCATCAAGTTTGAATCCGTTCCTTTTCATGAGCGTATTCCTGCTCGAATGGAGTGGTCCTGCTGCATGGGATTTGAATTCAGTACCACTCCTCGCCAAAGCACGTTTCTTTTCCTCTGCCATGACATGTTGTCTACAATTTCAAACACTTTAAATCACATTCCCTGTCTTTCCCAGTGCTATTTTAAGACTGTTATGCTCTGATTATGTAATTCACATGAAACAAGCCGAGAAGTTGTGTGTCACGGTATGGTGGAGTTGAGAGCGTATATAAGGTGTAGGAGGAGGGGCTGGGGGGGGGGTGTTGATGAGAGAGAGAGAGAGAGAGAGAGAGAGAGAGAGAACCCCCTGGCTTGTTCCCCACACAAGCAAAAGAAAAGGAAGAAAAAAAATGTTTTGACAGCCCTACTCCACATCAGACCCTTACATTACTATACATCCCACCCCCCCCCCCCCCCCCCCACCCTCCTAGCACAGCTGTAACACACCAACAAGCCAAGTAAACCATAAAGACTACCTATGACAGCAGAATGACCACAGGGCCATTTCAGAAGGCGACCCCCCTCCCCAGAGTGTCACCCAGAGAGACAAGGGAAGAAAACTCCTAGACACGGATTTTCTTAGATTGAAAAAAAAAAATGGTACTGTGTCTGTGCGTGTGTGTGTGTGTGTGTGTGTGTGTGGAGAAAGAGACTAGAGGCGAGAGTGAGTGAGCGAGGGAGCGATACAGAGAAAAACAACTGAAAAGAGCACCACCACCTCGAGCTCATGGCGGTGGGCTGATGATGATGGGAGTCTGCCGGATGCTGATGCCTGGCCTGCCTGGGCCGGCTCTCTGAATGCCTGCCAGGATTAGTGAAAGGGATGCTGGGGCGCGCCGGTCGGTTCGGCGATACAGCCGACCTGATTATAATAGAGGGAGCGCCGCGGTTGTATGAAATATATAGGCCAGGACAACGGAAGGGAAGAGAATTGCCCAGTGAATCAATCAGATGCCGGGAACGTGACTGACGGCTGCAAGGCGGGGGGGTGTTAGGGAGCTGTGTGTTACAGTAGGCTGTTGCTCAGCTGCCGAGTGGGATTGCGTGTGTAGCTGGAGTGGGGTGGTGGAGGAGTGGTGGTGGTGTGGGGTGGCGCTGATAGTGGTGGTGATAGTGGTGGTGCTGGTGGTGGTGTGGGGTGGTGGTGGTGGTGATAGTGGTGTTGGTGTTGGTGGTGGTGATAGAGGTGGTGGTGGTGATAGTGGTGTTGGCGGTGATAGTGGTGGTGGTGGAGGTGATAATGGTGTTGGCGGTGGTGATAGTGGTGGTGGTGGTGGTGGGGGGGGGGGGGGGGGGGGTCTTGCCTGGAGGGGTTGGAGAGGAGGGGGTTATTGGGAGATTACTCTTGGATCCGGCAGTCCTACTTTGTTATAGCAGAAGTTCTTGGGGGAGACGGCACAGAGCCTGGGCCGGAAAATCAAGCAACGGTGTTGAATCAAAACCTTTACAGACACCTTTTTACTGCTTACCAGGGCGGGCCTAGTTTGTGTTCACTGTTAATAGCCAATGACGCGCTTACAGATCCACGATCCAGCAACATGATTGGTCGAAAACAAATATGAAGCGAAAGAAAGCGAAACGCCCCGTTTAGCCAGATTTTAAGCTGGTCTGCCGTCAGACTTTAGATTAGTAATCTAAAGTGTGATTTGCGAGACTAGCGGGAGATTATTATGTAAGAGAACGATGAGCATATGCCCCGGGACATCAGGAAACCCCAGAGGAGGAGCTGGAGGAGGTGAACTCAACAGAATGACGAAACAAAGAGCAGCGTAACGCAGTAGTGAGTGTGTTAGGGTGGCAGTCATGATGGGGCTGTGGTGCCCTGTGAAAGTATCTGACCATGAAGAGGTGAAGTGGAGCATGTCACCCCCAAGGCACGGTGGGGGGGGGGTTGTCCCCTTCTGCTTCCAGGTTCTACCCTAGCACTGTGCCACAAGCACACGCACACACACACACACACACACACATGCAAATGCTCTCTCTCGCTCTCTCTCTCTCTCTCTCTCTCTCTCTCTCTCTCTCTCTCTCTGTCTAACAGACACACATTCACACACACACACACACACCCAATGCAAAGATGATTCATTCGCAGTTATTGTCTCTTTCTTTAACTTGAAATGCCCCCCCCATACACACACACCACACCCATTTATCTTTCTCTCTCTCTCTCTCTCTCTCTCTCTGTCTCTCTGTCTCTCTTTGTGTCTCTTTGTCGCTCATCCCTCTCTCCTCTCCCCCCTCCAGTCTAGCACTGCACCCAGAGCGCGTGCTGGTGGCCACGGGGCAGGTGGGCAAGGATCCGTACATCTGCGTGTGGGACTCCTACACCGTGCAGACCGTGTCCATCCTCAAGGACACGCACACCCACGGCATCGCCTGTCTGGCCTTCGACCTGGAGGGACAGGTACGCCCCCGCCCCGCAGCGCGACCACCGCAGCGCTTCATGATCACCTTAACGATGTCAACAGGGCATCCCGGGAATGGTAATCTGGTGATTAGGGAGGTTGAGTCTCAGCAAAGTTTAAAGCTCAGTGTCCACAGTCCATAATGAACACCCGCCAGCAGCAGAAATGGTGGATATTTGAGCATTTGGCGGGTTAAAACATTTCAGGGTTGCATAAAAAAATAATTGCTTGGCCAGTAGATTTTTCCAAAAAAGAGACAATTTTAAAAGTGAATTTTTAAAAGTGAATTTTGGACCCTGACCCTGATCCTTGAGCAAGATAAGCCTAAACCTTACCTGCTCACGAATGCTCATGCACGGTCATTTGCTGTAAGTCGCCTTTGATAAAAAAAAATTAAAAAAACATCCACTAAAATGACTAAATAGTCAATAAACACGTGCAGGGGGGAAAAAACCCTCTACTTTATGCTCCGCCCACATATCCTCTGCCCCACTCGTCACGCGCTACTCTGCCACCTGACACCCGGGCGCTCGGCTCCTGTGTTCAGCCTCGGTCCTCCCAGCCAGGGTCGGGATGGTGATGCCGCTGGGATGCGGGCGGGGCCGGTGGAGTAGTAGTGAGTGAAGTTCTCTGGCAGTGCTGCATCTGCTGGCGCTCTCTGGGAAGCTGTGTGGAGCTGGTAATTGGGGAGCGCCTGCTGGGCTGGATTTCCAAATGACGCATCTGTGATTACTCCTGCAGTATTAGGCGGACAGCTGCACACACACGTACACACGCACACGCACACACACACACACACACACACACACACACACACACACACACACACACACACACACACACACACACACACAAATAGTCACATACACATCACACGTTCTCCCCCACTTGGGAGGTTTAGCTCCGAACAGTCAGCTGGAATGACTGTTATTTGCTGTCGCCGCTGTGTTTGACAGCTAGTCGCCGCTTTCGTGTGTCTGTTCCCCAGGGAGGGGGTGGCTATTGTGTTTAAAATACTCATATGTAATTCATGGCCACGCTCAACACAAGCGTACTTTGAAAGAGCAGTTGAGTTCTTCCACGGTTCTTCTTCTAGAAGTGTGAGACGCTGGGGCCGGTGATGCAGAATGATCTGCTTTGCCAGTGATATTTCACATCCTCGCCTCGACCTTTCCTCATAGTCTCCCAAGGGCCCACCAGCAGCAGAGTTATATACCTTGTATAGTTGCCGTGGTGGAAGACAGGGAAATGACCCCCATTGCTGTGTTCCCGCCCGGGCGTAGCGCTGGAGGATATAGATGGGATCTGACAATGTTTAAAAGCCAGAGGATGCATCCTCGCCTTATCAGTTTATCGGCTCTTTTTACTTTGCATCTCGCTCTGCTCTCTCTCTCTCTCTCTCTCTCTCTCTCTCTCTCTCTCTCTCTCTCTCTCTCTCTCTCTCTCTCTCTCTCTCTCTCTCTCTCTCAGCCAATCGGAGGACAGTCACAGTTCAACCCAGGATCCCGGCACTGTTTGTTTTTTTTAGCTCACCTATTAAAACCATTACCATGCTATTAAAGGAGACAGCAGATTCGACTGACGATAACTCGATAATGTTTGATATTTCGCTGTAGCATGATGGGAAATCACGCTACCGTGTTCCTGTCAGTTTCAGCTCGTTTTCATATGTGGTCTTCTGATTTCTTCTGATTAACACATAATCAATAGGTTTGCATAAACAAATTGCACAAAATATGATTCTGGTTAAAACTGTTATCTGCTGTTGATGTATATATTTGTTTTAATTTCATATTTCTAAATGTATTCACAAATCGCATTGACGGTGTTAATCAGAAACAGATTACCTTATGAATCTTCTTATTTTAGAGTTGTTATTATTTTAATTTTAATTTTATGTCACATAACATTTTACACAGAATGGACTATTTCTAAGAGATAACGGCAAAAAGAGAAGCGTTTAAAATCTGTCGTATGGTTCAGTTAGTGTTGTCAGTTCGTCACCATGCATGCGGAAGAGACTCCAGCCCTGAGTTCGGTGCACTTACAAAGGCATAACGTTTGAGCTGACAAATACACACGCGTACGCCACCCAGATCTCTCCGCACAAAACATTTTCTCTGACCAAACATTGATTCTGCAGCGACTCAAAAGACACCCACCAGCTTGCAAAATGAGCTTGCAGAGCACCGAGTGAATTTCCATAAGGGCTCCTCTGCTCTACTCTTCTGCTCCACTGCTGCCTACTCATTCAGTCAGCTATAGGAGGCTCCTCTCAGCCAAGCCACTCCGCTGCGCTCGGGCCCAACAGCCGGGGGCTGGACAACTGCTCTACGCTGTAGCCATTATTAGCCCTTCCATTTATCTCCTCGTGGCTTAGTTACACGCCGAGCTACCTCGGCCGCTAGTTTATCAAGCTGCGTTGCGACGGCGTCGTAGCCGCTATCTGGTGATGTGATGATGATTGTCTGTGTGTTTTTTTAATCTTTTTTCTGTTTTTTCGCAGTGTTTGGTGTCTGTTGGCTTGGATGCCAAGAACACGATCTGTGTGTGGGACTGGAGGAGAGGGAAGGTTCTGGCCGTGGCGCCGGGCCACACAGACAGGGTAAACGCTCATTTCCTCCGTGCTCTGCTGCTCTGTCACATGCTTAGTATCGACCGCCTCGCATGAGCCGCGGTTTGCAGGATGCGACGCCCACCTCAGAGGCACGATAAACAGGTTAAGGGGGCTGATTGATGGCGCGCGCTTCCCCCGGCCGCGTCCGACGAGACGCACGGCTAATGAAATGGAATTTTAAAAAGATGAAATACAGGCAGCTGTTGTGTTCCCAATTCAGCCCACACACACACACACACACACACACACACACTGTAGAGACGTAGAGTCAACACACGTGCGTGCATGCAGGCATCCACGCACACGCATGCACCCACATACACACATATATGCGCACGCATGCACACACAAACACACACTCTCACGCATGTGCAGTACATCGCCACAGATAAAAACACACACACACACACACGTACATGGCACAAGCTTACATAGCCTCAGATACAACTGCACACATATGCACACTTCCTTGGTTGGAAAACAATGTTGAACAATGTTTTATTTATCAAGTATATCAAAAATCTCTTCCAGAAGACGCCGTTCTGTTCGCTGATGCATTGTCCTCTATGTTCTCCTCAACAGATATTTGACATATCGTGGGATTTGTACCAGCCCAGCAAGCTTGTGAGCTGTGGGGTGAAACACATCAAGGTACAGATGCTCCTTCGTCATCCTTCACACCTTTAAATCACAATATTAAAAATATATGCCCAAACGTGCGCACGTTAGTTTGCATAACGTCAAACCAATCTGAGAGTGGATTAGGGCTTAAGAGATCTATAGCTGCTCTTCAGCGTTCTGCTCTCTCCTCTTTATCACCGTGATCGTATCTCCAGCGCTTTAAATAGAATAGTATGCAAATTAACTTTATCCCAGAGTTCACGGTTATCACACACACACACACACACAGTGGAACGCGCAGTGACTCATAGACATATATTTATATTTTTTTATTTTCCGTTTTTTTCCTCCCGTGTTTTAAGCTTGTGGAGTAATGTGGACTACAGCACCAGAAGCAGCTGTTTGAAAGGGTCGGTGCGGTGCTGCTGTTCATTATGCTACTCCAGTCTCTTCTTTTAATTGTGTTCCCTCATGAGCTTACTGTGCTCAGATGAGCTTTTAAAAAAAAAAAAAACATCTCTAACTGGCTTGTCCTGCTCACAAGATTCCCGGTTCATAAGTCTCCAATGAGCTCCTGTCGGCTAACACCACCACCACCACCACCACCGCCAAACCTTTACTGCTGCGATATTCCTCCAGCAGTGGCTTGGGAGTTAGGAAATAAAGAAGAAAAGCTCTCTTTTCTCCCCGAAACAGAAACAATTGCTGGTGCACTGGGAGCATGCCTGGGGACTCGTAGGTAATGCCCCCTGCTCCTCCACCCCCTCTGAGGCATAATACCCGCGGCCCGCCTGAATGGGTTTATGGAGCCAAGTGGGTTACGGTATTTCCCAAGGTGGGAGAGACGGACCACATTGATGACTCCCTCCACTCAATCTGATTTGACCTTCTGCCTCCTCCTCCACTGCCTCCTCCACTGCCTCCTCCCACTTTCTCCTTGTTCTCTTCCTCCCTCCTCCCTCTCTCTCTCTCTCTCTCTCTCTCTCTCTCTGCCTCTCTCTCTGCCTCTCTCTCTCTCTCTCTCTCTCTCTCTCTCTCTCTCTCTCTCTCTCTCTCTGCCTCTCTCTCTCTCTCTCTCTCTCTCTCTCTCTCTCTCTCTCTCTCTCTCTCTCTCCTCCCTCCTTCGTTTCCATGATACTGTTTCACATTTTCTGAGGGGCAATCGGCCCACATAATTCCACCCCCCCCCGCCCCCCCCCCCCCCCCCTCAACTCCCCCTCCCCTCCCCCCACCCTCCCGACAGCCTTGGCCCTGCGGACCATGTGACATCTGCTTCCCAGCGAGGCGCTCTGCCCGGCGATTACCGCACTGAGAGCATCCAGGAGATTTAGCCCCGGGTAATCCCCTCTACTAGTCGGCCCGCAGAAAACACACAACTCACCCCCGCCACCCACCCGCCCGCCGCCGCCGCGCCAACGCGACGGGCACCCGCCCACCCACCCTGCCTCCCTCTCTCTCTCTCTCTCTCTCTCTCTGTCTCTGTCTCTGTCTCTCTGCAGCCCTTTTCCTCGCCGGCGACGCGTCTCTCCACCAACTAATCGTTTAGTTGGTATATTTACAGGAGCGCGCTTCATTGGCTGTCACTTTCAGGGAGTGCTGGATGTCATCCATGCACACACACACACACACACACACACACGCACACACAGGACCCACCCATCATCCTTTGCCTGTCGCCCCGCCTGGGTAGTAAGTGATTAGTTCTGAAGCTAATTAAGGAGCGTGTGTGTGTGTGTGTGTGTGTGAGAGATGGTGTCAGACGGTGTGTCAGTGCCTGTCTATGTGTGTGTGTGTGTGTGTGTGTGTGTGTGTGTGTGTGTGTGTATGTGCGTGCGGGTGGCTTTCTGTGTGTGCGTGTGTGTGTGTGCGTACACATACGTGTGATATACTGTGTGTGTGTGTGTGTGTTTGTGTGACAATGGTGGGAGGTGTGTGTGTGTGTGTGTGTGACAATGGTGGCAGGTGTGTGTGTGTGTGCGTGTGTGTGTGTGTGTTTGTGTGTGACAATGGTGGGAGGTGTGTGTGTGTGTGTGTGTGTGTGTGACAATGGTGGCAGGTGTATGTGTGTGTGTGACAATGGTGGCAGTGAGGTTCGACTCCACACCAGCATGTGGGAGGATGGAGGCTCACCCAACCGTCTGTGTGTCTCTAATCTAAAGAGATTTCTTCGAGGGCCGGGAACCGAGTCTGCATTTCTCACACCGAGGTCCTCTGCGGTTGTGCTGAGAAAGCAATATGGGGGATCTCTACTACATTAGGTTTGTTGGTGTATTTTTTTGATACATATGGTATGGTGCTGGGGTTGGTGGCCCAGAGGAAAAATGAGCCATCAATTCTCATCTGAGAACTGCGTCAGCCGTGTCGACAAGCAAGGAGAGAAATAGTTTTTTTTTTTTAGGAGGTTTAGTTGATGCGATGTTCTCTGTGTCTGTGCTCCGCGCGTTGTACAGACACAGACTCCCCTATTCGACTCTCTCCTCTGTGTTACTTCTAACCTTCACGTGACGACATGCATTTCCACATTTCCTCTCTCTCTCTCTCTGTCTCTCTCTCTCTCCTCTCCTCCCGCCCCAGCAGGGCTCATGACAAGGCCCGCCAGCATGGAGTCTGCCCCTGGTAATTCAGCATCAAGAGGATTAGCTGGTTGCACCAGTCTCCCCCCCCTCACCCCCCCCCCTCCCCGTCTTATCAGTCACAGGCAGTGGGAGAACCAGGCAGGGGGAGAACCAGACAGGGGGGAGAACCATGGAGGGGGAGAACCATGCAGGGGGAGAACCAGGCAGGGGGAGAACCATGGAGGGGGAGAACCAGGCAGAGGGAGAACCAGGCAGGGGGAGAACCGTGCAGGGGGAGAACCAGGCAGAGGGGAGAACCAGGCAGGGGGAGAACCGTGCAGGAGGAGAACCGTGCAGGGGGAGAACCGTGCAGGGGGAGAACCAGGCAGGGGCAGAACCATGGAGGGGGAGAACCAGGCAGGGGGAGAACCATGCAGGGGGAGAACCATACAGGGGGAGAACCAGGCAGAGGGAGAACCAGGCAGGGGGATAACCATGGAGGGGGAGAACCATGCAGGGGGAGAACCATGGAGGGGGAGAACCATGCAGGGGGAGAACCATGCAGGGGGAGAACCAGGCAGGGGGAGAACCGTGCAGGGGGAGAACCGTGCAGGAGGAGAACCATGCAGGGGGAGAACCATGCCGTCTTGTCTTTTTTAGCCGCTGCAACAGGCTGGTCTCTTACTGAGCTCTGAGCCTGCCTGACCTCTCTCTCTCTCTCTCTCTCTCTCTCTCTCTCTCTCTCTCTGTCTCTCTCTCTCTCTCACACACACAATCTATTTTTCTCTCGCCTAAACTTACACACACACACACACACACACAGGCACAATAAGGAGCTGGTTGGTCTCCTATAGTGGGTGTTTAGCAGCAGGGTGGGGTGATGTCTGATCATCGATCGGGCCTGTTAGCGAGAGGCAGGCCTATCAGTCAGGGGAAGGTGTTAGCACCCTGGGGCCTGACAGAGCCGCCGTGATAAAGGACCTCATTTGTAACCTCCCGTCCGTCCGGCCTCCTCCCGTCACCTCATTTAATACCGCCCCCCCCCCCCCCCCCCCCCCCATCCCGACCCCAACGCCCCCCACCACCTTCCACAGCACCCACCTGTCCGTCGGCGCATTCACCCATTCAAGGTCGAACGCACTTTTCACAACCCAAACTAGCTTTTTCAAAAACCTACATTTTGGGGAATTGGGTCGGAAGGGCGCCTGGTGATCCTTCTTGGGGCGAGGGAACGTCAGGAAGGGAAGGGCTGTTGTGTGTTGTCGTCTCACAGCTGCTTCGTCTTGAGGCAGCGCGCCGCTTAGTCACGCAGCGGCGGGGCGCATCTCACCGGGGTACGCCGTGTTCCCCCCCGCGGTGTGGTCTCATCTCCATGCAGACACGTCTCCCTCTCTCTCTCTCTCTCTCTCTCTCTCTCTCTGTTCTCTCTCTCTCTCTGTTCTCTCTCTCTCTCTCAGTTCTCTCTCTGTTCTCTCTCTCTGTTCTCTCTCTCTGTTCTCTCTCTGTATCCCTCCCTCTCTCTCTCTCTTCATCTTACTCTCACTCTCACTTTTCTCTTTCTCTCTCTCTCTCTGTCTCTCTCTCTCTCTCTCTCTCTCTCTCTTCTTTCTCTGTTTGATGGATTTAGCCATCAGACAGTGCTGGTGCATTCCAATGACCTTGTTTGTAAATGGTGTGTGTGTGTGCCTAATGCTCGTGTGTGTGTGTGTGTGTGCATAATGCGCGTGTGTGTCTGTCTGTCTGTCTGTCTGACTGTCTTCATGCTAAACAGGTGGGCTCACAGTCGCACAATTCATTATTTCACCACATGTATTTTGAGACGCCGTTCTGTTCGAGTCCGTGTTCTGTTCGGTGTCTTTTATTGTCATTCTAAAATATTGCTCACCAGATGTGTGTGTGTGTGTGTTTGTGTTTGTATTTGGGGCGTATGCCAATGTGTGCAGAATGACGATGCACAAAAGTATGAACACAGCCATCATTTCATCCTGTTTCTCGTGTGTTTGTCTTCACGTCTCAGTTCTGGAGCTTGTGTGGCAACGCCCTGACCCCGAAGCGAGGGATATTCGGTAAGACCGGGGACCTCCAGACCATCCTCTGCCTGGCGTGCGCTAAAGACGAGGTGACCTATTCCGGTGCCCTGAACGGAGACATCTACGTCTGGAAGGGAATCAGCCTGCTGAGGACGGTGCAAGGGGCTCACGGGGTGAGTCTGAGGCCGCCGATTTGGTTCAAGAAAAAAAAAAAAAGCATTATCCCAATCACAAACGACTTGAGAAAAAGATAGTAGACATAAGCAAAGATGACGCGTTCAAAGCAGCGTCAATGGGATGAAAATGGGCCGGTTCCGGTCTCCTGAGTGGGCGGGGCCTTTACGCCGGCACTGCTGTTTGTTAACACCGTGAGATCGCCGGACGAGTCTTAAACAAACTTGCTTTTTGCTGGATCTGTAAGTCAGAAAAACGTTGATCAAGTGTCAACATGTTCAGAAAACATTCAACTTGTAAGGGAAGGTCTGATATTTACCTTGATTTCAATGTTAAAGAAGATAATAGCCACACACGACCAAAACCTCTACATCTCTCATTGGAGTGAATGGAGCCTGTGCCCGCTCTAGTCTCTGGGTGGGGCAGTAAGCCCGCCAATGCCACGCCTTGTGTAGGTCACGTGACACATTACAGGAAGTGAGAAGGATGTGGGTAGTCTCTCTTCTAAAATGACTCTCCTATCATGTCTATCATGAAGGGTTTGGGAGCAGGAGTTTGTTGTGACGCATCAAAGTGTGTACGCATGGGAATTCAATATAATGGTTTTGCGTTTTTGTATTTGTGGTTGTGTTTATATACGTAGATAAGCTTGGACGTGACATCATCTCAAACATGGTGGTTGTGGGTGGTGGTGTTGTGTGGTGTAAGGTGTGTGTGTGTGTGTGTGTGCGTGCGCCGTGACGTGGAAGCATCCAAGCAAGGTTAACCGTCCGAGTCAAGAGAGAGAAAGAGAGAGACGTTGTAATCCCGGAGTGACTCAGGCTGGCTCTGCGTTCACTGCATCCTCCAGATATTTGCCAGACGGCGAATGTTTTCACCCTCAGACGCAAAAAAAAAAACACGCTCAGTCACTTGTTGTACTGCTTCCACCCACCCCGCGGCAAAGGTTGGCTCTTTTTCTGCGGATGTCTTTCCCATCTCGCATGAATCACTGTCCATGTCAGCCAAAACCCATTCTGCAACCTTTCCTCACTTTGTACTCTCTGTTCAATGCTGAGTGTGCCCAGCATGGTATACTGCTCGTAATTCTGCTCTGAGAGAGCGGCAACCAGCGTCGCCGCTCTCAGAGCACATGAGGTATTTTGCAGTAAACGAATCAAGTCAAGCTCGCGCAGGGGTGAAATAGCGTGCGTCCTCCGAACCGGCTTCTGCTCAGGAGAAAAAGGATCAGTGTTGTACTACGAGTGGGATTAAATGATATCTATGGGATCAACAGCTGGGCGAGGGGACAGTGGATTGGGGGAGGGGGATAGTAACCACACAGCACAATCATCCCCCATGGTGGGTTTTTGGGACAATCAACTGGAAACACATACGTGTGTATTTTGTATTGTGTATAAGGTGTGTGTGTGTGTGTGTGTGTTTTTTTTTTTGGGTTGTGTATTTGTACGTGCAGCTTTTGGAAGAATACAGAGCTCTTTGTGTCTCGAGGCCGCACCTCCAGTAGTGTGCTTGCACAGTATTTGTGCAAACCTTAAAATAAATAACAACAATAACGGCCAAGCGAGCAGGTTCCCCCCAGCAGGCAGACTGAGAGAGAGAGAGAGAGAGAGAGAGAGAGAGAGAGAGAGAGAGAGAGAGAGAGAGAGAGAGAGAGAGAGAGAGAGAGGGAGAGAGGGAGAGAGGGAGCGGGAGAGAGAGGGAGAGAGGGAGAGAGGGAGAGAGAGAGAGAGGGAGAGAGGGAGAAAGGGAGAGAGAGCGTGAGAGCGTTCATCCGTTGTGCATTTTGGTGGACCTCCGGATCTCCACTGACAACCTGCCATTTTCTCTCTCCAGTCAGGGATCTTCAGCATGAACGCCTGCGAGGAGGGCTTCGCCACGGGGGGCAGGGATGGCTGTGTCCGCCTCTGGGACCTCAACTTCAAACCAATTACTGTCATCGATCTCAGGGAGACAGACCAGGGATACAAAGGTTTGTTCTGTTCGCTTCCTGCAGACCATAAAACACACAAAACAAAACAAGGCTCAGACACTGTGTCGGTGTTTTATTGAGCCGCTGCCAGAAGTGGACAGAATCCATAAGGGGGCTTGTCTGTATCTTTTATTTGTCGCATTCACTCTTAATACTAATTGTTCTTTTTCTTCATTATTTTTGTTCTCTTTTCCCTTTTGTTGATTTGTAATATTGGACCTGACAGTAGATAATCATAGAGGTGGGTAATATTGGACCTGACAGTAGCTAGAAGTGGTCATAGAGGTGGGTAGTGGTCGACTGTACTGTAGTGATGCCGCATTCAAGACCACTCAGAACTGGGAAGTTTCAACTGAGAGACTGAGATTTCCTACTTCAGACATTATGTGTTCACGCTGTGAGTTAACATCCATAACCGTGGATGCCTGAAGGAAGTTTAGCATATTGTGGCTCATTGCTGAATACTAAAAAATATATGCAGCAGCAATTTATGCTTCTTTTGGAAACATATGAAGAAGAGAGGAGAGGAGAGGAGACGTTTGTAAACGACACACATATTGCATAATTACACCTCAAAGACGTGTTAAAACATCAGCAAACACTTTAATAATCGTTTCGTTCATCCACTAGGTGTAGTTCTGAGTTGGACAACCGTTCAATTCATTTGTAACAAGTAGGAGCTCGTTGTCTTGAACGCGGCGTGAGTACACCATGCCAATCTGTTCATAACGATCGCTGCATCTGCTCCTCCTTTTGTTGGTCGCTAAGTCTAAACTGTAGCAGATGTGTTTTTCCCCGAGTGAAATCCCCATCTCAGCTCGCTCCTGCTAGGTAGACAATAGAGGCTTGTATTACAGACACACCCCAGCACCACCCCAGCTGACCTAGTGTCTTCAACGCCCGCTCCTGCGTATGCATTACAATATGCTTTTGTGTTTTCATACTATGAATACATTTCGACTTTTTCTCTTATTGTATTATGTGTTTTTGAATGTGTGTGTGTGTGTGTGTGTCCGTATACATCTGCGTATGCTTGTGCGTGTGTGTATGTGTGTGTGTGTGTGTCCGTATACATCTGTGTATGCTTGTGCGTGTGTGTATGTGTCTGTATGCATGCATGCATGTGTTTGTGTGTGTGTGTCTGTGTGCAAGTATGTGTGTGTGTGTGTGTGTCTCTGTGCATGTATGTATGTGTGTGTGTGTGTGTGTGTGTGTGTGTGTGTTATATGCACATATGTGTATGTGTGTGTGTGTGTGTGTGTGTGTGTGTTATATGCACATATGTGTATGTGTGTGTGTGTGTGTGTGTGTATATGTGTGTGTGTGTGTGTGTGTGTGTGTGTGTGTGTGTGTGTGCGTGTAATATGCATGTATGTGTGTGTGTGTGTATGAATGTGTGTGTGTGTCAACAGGCCTGTCGGTACGCAGCGTGTGCTGGCGCGGGGACCACATCCTGGTGGGAACCCAGGACAGTGAGATCTTTGAGGTGGTGGTCCACGACCGCAACAAGCCCTTCCTCATCATGCAGGGCCACTGCGAGGGGGAGCTGTGGGCCCTGGCCGTCCACCCCACCAAGCCCCTGGCCATGACCGGCAGTGACGACCACTCTGTCAGGTCAGATGGATAAGATAGATAGATAGAAATATGCAAAATATATACAAATAAACTATATAAAAGCAAAATGGTAAAAGAGTATCAGTAAGGTGCAATGATATGTACAGACGGAAATGTTCGTAGGTGTCATACATACAAATGTAAACTAGAAGGTGCAATATAAACACATAGCATTGTTACATCATGCTATATTGTGTAGGTTTATTGACGATACAGGTCCTGTGTGTGTGTGTGTGTGTGTGTGTGTGCAGGATCTGGAGCCTGATCGACCACGCGCTGATCGCCCGCTGCAACATGGAGGAGCCCATCCGCTGCGCCGCCGTCAGCACGGACGGCATCCACCTCGCGCTGGGCATGAAAGACGGCTCCTTCACCGTCCTCCGAGTCAGGTGGGAAACGCGGCCCGCACCAAAACGCCTACAAATCCTCGAGTCGAGCAGAAAGAACACATAACACATAAATAACAACGGAAGAAAATGTTTGTCGTTGAAGGTGCTCGTAAAAAAACGTTTCCGTGATTTTTGTATGGCGATGTGTCGATTTGGGGCCGATTTTTATGTATTTTTCCTTCTTTTTTTTTCCAGAGACATGACGGAGGTGGTGCACATCAAGGACCGCAAGGAGGCGGTGCACGAGCTCAAGTACTCCCCCGACGGCGCCCACCTGGCCGTGGGCTCCAACGACAGCTCGGTGGACGTCTACGGCGTGGTGCAGCGCTACAAGAAGGTGGGCGAGTGCCTGGGCTCCACCAGCTTCATCACGCACATGGACTGGTCCACGGACAGCAAGTACCTGCAGACCAACGACGGCAGCGGCCGCAGGCTCTTCTACAGGATGCCCAGTAAGTTCAGAGGGCGTCCCTCCTCTTCCATTAAAAAAACATAACTTTGTTTTCTCACTGCACCATATTGGCTGTGCTGGTGAAAAAAGGCTGTTGTGTTGCGGTCTGAAAAATAATTAATTAATTTACCGATGGATTTTGTACTGCATACTGCCTACTAAATGAACGATTGGGGATGCCAGTACCAGCAGTATACAGCCGTATAGTATCCCAGAATGCATTTCGCACCAACTGGCAGTGATAGCGGACATTTTAAAGCAGGCTGAAAGCTGTTGTGATTTGACAGTTCCAATGTGTGGTCAGTTTATCTAAATGACGCCTGCTGGAAATTGGCTACAATATTTTCGGAGATGCAAGGTGACGTCTGAAGAGATGCAATGCATTGTGGGGCGGTTGAGTATGTCCATTTAACTCACGCTGCACACTCAGAAATTCTTGCTAATCTAGTATAAGTCCGGGCATTTCTTGTGTCCACAAAATCCACATACTATGCAGTGTGAACGCAGTACATACTCAATTTGACGTCATACGTAGACTAGTACGTCCATTACAATCCCAAAATACAATTTGAGGAAAAGCTAACAATAAACCCGATTCAAATCTGCTATCGCATGAGACGAACGTATCATTTTCCTCCTCTTCCCAGGCGGT
Organism: Merluccius polli; assembly: GCA_030340625.1. Classification (NCBI taxonomy): domain Eukaryota; kingdom Metazoa; phylum Chordata; class Actinopteri; order Gadiformes; family Merlucciidae; genus Merluccius; species Merluccius polli. Next base: position 16,238 of record JAOPHQ010005163.1, read on the forward strand.
AAGGAGATTTCCAACAGGGAGGAGCTGAAGCTGCTGCAGTGGTCTTCGTGGACGTGTGTCCTGGGCCCCGAGGTGAACGGCATCTGGCCCAAGTACTCCGAGATCAACGACATCAACTCCGTGGACGCCAACTTCAACAACCAGGTCCTGGTGACGGCGGACGACTACGGACTGGTGAAGCTGTTGCGATACCCGTGCGTGAGAAAAGGTACCTCGGCGGAGATCCGCGTCCATCGAGGAAGCGCTCGTTTTTGGTCCCTCCCGTCGTCGTTTTAATTCATCCGTCCGCGCGTTGTTTTTCAGGGGCAAAGTTCAAGAAGTATCTAGGACACTCGGCCCACATTACCAACGCCAGGTGGTCACATGACTACCAGTGGGTCATCACCATCGGCGGCGCCGACCACTCTGTGTTCCAGTGGAGGTTTGTTCCCGAGAGGAAAACCAAAGAGGCGCTGCACATAGCGCCACAAGGTGAAGAACGCTACGATTTTGACTCTTGTTGTTGTTCTTATGTTGTATGCCTATACTGTGGGAAACTGTCCATGAGAACTTGTGATGCAGACGCAAAGGTGTACCTTGATTATTTGTTGGAGTTTTGAGACAGTGTTTCTTGAAGCTGAATTTTCCCATTTGGTTAGTCTGATTGGTCGGCTGATGGGTACAATGTTCAGGAAAGCCAATATCTAAGAATGTTGGAGTCAAGTATTGATCCAATTTGAATCGTCCTGAACACATGCACACACGCACACACGCACACACGCACACACACACACACACAAACACACACACACACACACACACACACACAGGCACGCACACACACATGCACGCATGCACACACACACGAGCGCACACACACACACACACACACACAGGCACGCACACACACATGCACGCATGCACACACACACGCGCGCGCACACACACACACACACATGCACGCATGCACACACACACACACACGCACGCACACATACTCACACACACACACACACACACACATTTACACACATTTTGATTTACTAGTCTGTTATTTCTGCAAAATTAATGCCTTATAAGTGGTACCTTGAAATAATGCAGTAAATAAGTAATACAAGTATAATAATAGAATAGGCCTTAGTTTAACTGGGAGTCGAGTCCTTGGAAGCTCTGACTGATCTCTAAGAGATCAGTCAGAGGAATATCCCGGCCAAAAACAATAATCCTCAATAGACATTTCTGAAGTGCGGATAAATCTCATATGGTCAATAGATCGGTCTGAATCCTTGTGGGACCCGCGACCACAAACGGCCAACGGCCAGTCGGAGAGAGCTGGATACAGATATTTAGCACAGGGTACAGTCCACTGATCTAAGGCTGTGCCACCGCCGTGCTGACGAGGCGTATTTGCTAATGAAAATGCTCTACTGATGTGGGGTCATCAATCATTTCGGGCAATAAAGTGTGGAGGGAAACTACTGAATGGATATCTGAGACTTGGATTCATAGTAACGAGTAATGTGGGGATATTTTACAGATATTTTGATGTTGTTTTGCTGTTAATCTACATACAGCTTCATTGGAAGTGGGATGAGGGCCTCATTCACTTTAACACATCGGATATGTATATATATATATATATATATATATATATATATATATATATATATATATTACTACTGCAGCTGACTGCAGTAGTAATGTTTGTCTCATTTTAAAGTACTATTACATGAATATATTAGTACATTTTAAGTCAATTTAGCTTTTATGACTCATTTAACTAGAATTAAGGTAAATAGCTCTAAACACACTTCCACACACACACACACACACACACACACACACACGACCACCTCCGCCCAACCAATACATATCCCGGTAATGGATGACCATGTCTAAGCACTGTGAGAGGTATTGTAATATAAGTATTAAAAACGAACAGGCCATCACATAAATTAAGACTAATTCATTACAGTGAGCCTTTATTCCTCCTGCTTGGCTTTCCCCCCAAAGACGAGGACTGGGTACGGGAAAGAAGTACAGCTAACTGCTCCTCCTCCGTTTAATTTTCCTAATGGAACGTGAGAGCAGCAGGGGCCGCTCCATACGCCCACAGTGGCTGCTTGTCTCGTCTTGGCACCGCTCGCTCTATGCTGCATCAGCATTTCTTTCTTTTTTTTTCTAGCATTTCTATTATCTAATTGTCTTAAGTGATGTCACCCTGAGTCACCCCTTCCACACACACACACACACACACACACACACACACACACACACACACACACACACACTCACGCGTGCGCTCTCTCTCACACACACGCACACACACCCACACACCCACACAGACACGCATGCACACACATTCACACATACACAAACACGCACCAACACACAGACTCATGTGCACACACACACACACACACACACGCACACACATACGCAACTCTTGCAATAGCATTGATGTAAGCGTTATGTAACATCAGCTCTCTATTCAAGCAAAGTAAAAAGGCAGCCTAGCTGGGCCCTGCTGCATAGTGGGATACGTTTGTGGGATTGAATGTTGTGATGTTCTTTTTTCCTCCTCCTCCTCCTCCTCCTCCTCCTCCTCCTCCTCATTTCCTCTCTTCTTCTGTTCTGCAGAGACCCTGGCTGACTCGTACAGCGAGGAGTCCGACTCAGACCAGTCGGACGTACCGGAGATGGACTCGGAGATTGAACAGGAGACACAGCTCACGTACCGCAGACAGGTCAGCCATTACGTTTGTATGAGTTTGATCCGACTGAAATAGCCGGTCTCTGTCCAAACAAAAGACAGTGGGGAAGTTTCTGGAAAAAAAATGGCCTGGTGCTGAATGTGTGTGTGTGTGTGTGTTTGTGTGTGTTTGTGTGTATACTCAGGTTTACAAAGAAGACCTACCTCAGCTCAAAGAGCAGTGCAAAGAGAAACACAGAGCGATGGCCATGAAGAAGAGAGAGAAGGCGCCAGGCAACGGAGCCAAACTCCACTTCATCCACGGGTACGGCTCCTCTCCTGCTAGCCCTGCAAGCCAACTCAGAACAGACAGTCAACACACGTAGATTCAGCCATTCGGAAATAAGATCTACACTACGAATAAAATAAATTGAATGATTGATAGCTCACTTTTTCTCACTGCCACATCATCTTATGGCCACATCTACTCTACTCTACTCTACTCTATTTGGTTCTATTATGTTCTATTCCACTCTACTAGGGCTGCACCGATTAGTCGATTAATCAATTAGTCGATCGACAGAAAATTATTCAAATCAAATTTTTATAATCTATTACAAGTACAAATACTTGATACATTCGTTCATGGATCATTATAAAATGAATATTTTAGTTTTTCTTGGCAGTTTGTCAGATAAACCAAGCAAATATTTTTAAAACATCGCTTGAATTTTGTAACTTGTGATGGCATTTGCTATTATTTATGTAAGGGAACATGCACTATAAATGAACACCTCGGAGTGGATTATCCTGCTTATACCATGGCCACTTGTGAATCAATAAAAATAAAAGGGTGTTGATTCATATTTTGGGCTAATTCTCTCTCAAAATTACAACTTTGAGCTCGCACTACTTTTTGTGTTCCTGGAAACAAACGGCAATCGACCGGATAAATATATGGGTCTGACCAATGCCTGGGTCTGACTAATGTCAGTTAACAAAATGAGATTCATATGGAATGCAAACGTTACCTTATTACTCCAGTAAATAGAGACGATCTTAGTAACGACATGGCAACGTTACCGTATTACTCCAGTAAATAGAGACGACCTTATAACGACATGGCAACGTTACCTTATTACTCCAGTAAATAAAGAGGCGATCTTAGTAACGACATGGCAACGTTACCTTATTACTCCAGTAAATAGAGACAACCTTAGTAATGACATGGTAACGTTACCTTATTACTCCAGTAAATAGAGATGATCTTAGTAACGACATGGCAACGTTACCTTATTACTCCAGTAAATAGAGACGACCTTAGTAATGACATGGTAACGTTACCTTATTACTCCAGTAAATAGAGGCGAGCTTAGTAATGCCATGGCAACGTTACCTTATTACTCCAGTAAATAGAGATGACCTTAGTGATGCCATGGCAACGTTACCTTATTACTCCAGTAAATAGAGATGACCTTAGTGATGCCATGGCAACAGGGAAGATTTCTAAACTTAGTCATCCGAGTTTGCGCATTAATTTTTAGACCGGTGATAAGACTGCTTATGTTAAGATCACGTCATAGCCGTGCATGTTATCGAAAAATAATCAACACCTCTCCAGCCAATCGAGTATTCACCCAGGCCATAGTATAAGACATTTTCTAGACTAAATGATGAATCGAATAATCAAAAAAAATATTGTTAGTAGCAGCCCTACACCCTCCATTATTCTACTCTACTGTAGTCTAATTAATGTATAACCTCCGGTAGACCACATCTTTGAATCCTGATCCATATGAATCCAGCTCTTATATTCTTGACACTGCTGTGTGTGTGTGTGTGATGGATGCTCAGCTACCGGGGCTACGACTGCAGGAGCAACCTGTTCTACACCCAGACGGGGGAGATCGTGTACCACGTGGCCGCCGTGGGGGTGGTGTACAACAGACAGCAGAACACACAGCGCTTCTACATGGGCCACGACGACGACATCCTCTGCCTGGCCATCCACCCCCTCAAGGACTACGTGGCCACGGGACAGGTACCGAGCCTGGCCAGCCCCGCTGGCTGCACTTCAATACGGGTTTCAGAATGCATTCCTGTGAAATGGATGGTTCCGGTCCTTGATTCTGATTGGCTTGATTCTGATTGGCTCGCCGCTCGAAGCTGTTGCAAAATACATAAATATGAAAACACACCTGTGACCGCATGGCAAATCATTTTTAGTATCAATGTGCCTTTATTATAAAGCCTGTATGCTAGGCTGTGTTGCTTGGCAACCATTTTGCTGTCTTGAGGAACTATATTGCTTGGCGGAAGAATGATGACTTTCAATAAATGACCGCATTTTATGTTGCTGTGTGTTTATTTGGTGACATTTTACTAGGTAGTATAGTAACCGTTTAAGTAACCGTTTTATAAAAGCAATTTTACTCCGCTTCACGTCGTGCATAACAACGCCCCCTAGCTGTTCTAAAATCACTGTAAACTGCGGCTTATTGCTTAATTTGATGAACTGAGCATGGGCTGAGCATGATTGGCTGAAATCATGCTCACTCACCCAGGAACCACATCAACACCCCTCACAAGGTCCTCTGGGTCAGGGGTGTCCGTATTTGCTACCTTATCTCATGCGTAACTTTTGTCTCGGCCTAACCCAGATAGAGGCGGGTTGAATTATTTAGGTTCTTGTGGAGATTTTATTCTCTGCTGTGTTTGTTTGTGTTGTCGTGCAGGTCGGTCGGGATTCATCCGTCCATATCTGGGACACGGAGCAGCTGAAGCCCATGTCAGTGCTGAGAGGATTTCACCAGCTGGGAGTGTGTGCTCTGGACTTCTCAGGTAACCACCCCCCCCACCCCGTCTCACGCTCTCCCCCCCCCCCCCCCCCCCCCCCCTCCCTCTCTCTCTCTCCCTCCCTCCCTCTGCCCTAACAACTTTCCCATGCGCTGTCTCGATTGGGTTTTCTCTAGACAATTTAATCTCGAGAATATATCGACTGAAACCCCTTCCAGAGCCCTTCTTCGGCGAGGAAATCGATGTGAAAACAAAAACACGGCCGTCCGCGGAGACATGTGAGCGAGTTCACAAGCCTCCGCCTCGGTACAGACGGCGCACCAGGGGATCAATATGCCGCTGTCTGACATGGGCTCAAGAGCGTAGATATAGAAACCTTGATCCAGCGTCGGCTTCTGTCAACACCCTCTGCAGTGAAAAGGGGTTGGCTTACTGTGCTGTGCTCTATTGCCCGGTTGCATGTATCCATTAGTCTCAGGGCACAGTGGTAATTCTCTTGATATAAGACATGAGAACTTAATCTTAATAATACAAAAAATATCAATGTTTTTTGATCTATGCCTGGGAGAACTAATACTGCCTGCTTTAATTGGCTAAAAGATCACTGCTTCTCCTTTGTCTGGAGGAGAAGCAGTGATATTTTAGCCAATACCAGGGAATGATAGCCTGGCTCCGCCCGCCTACGTACTTCCGCTCAATTTTCATTTCACTTCAGTACTAAGGTCTGGCGGTGCTGTATGTTAGAACGATTTATTTTCCCTCAAATGTGCCTTCCAATCAGCGAACAGGAGGCGCGGCCTGAGAACAGTGACGTAGAGGTCGTGCACGAATTTCAGTTATTGAGCGTAAGTACGGAGGCGGGCGGAACCAGGCTAATGCTAATGCTCACTGCATCTGCCGTTTGTATACTGCGCGCAACGTGGTTTCTGGCGCATGAAATACGTCACGACCAAACGTTAGTGATTGGTTAAGGCAGATCCAGAGTGGCACTGGGCAGAGCCAATAGGTTTTAAACTTCAACAGCACCCGCCTTCAAGTGAGATCGTTTGTCTCTACAGCACTGCTAGACCTTTAGTATGAATGTAATGAGTACCAAGGTCTAGTTAGGACTAGGCTAAGGGAATGACCTGTCACAGAGCTAACCCCCCCCCCCCACCCCAGGGTGCTTTGCAATTCTCAATAATACACACACCCCAACCCAAAAAAAGCAATTAAAGTTGGCTTTAATTTGTGCAGGATTGTCAGGATTGCATCGCGTCATTGTGTTTATTGAAGAAAAAAAACGCAGGCATTGTATTGTTTCTTTATATTGGGGCATGACAGTCTTGGGTGTGTGTCTCCCGGCCGAAGTGTTCAGGGTTTGAATCCCATTGACCCGCAGTCTACCTGGAGGCATGCTTGAGCAAGACGCCCTCACCGTTACCCGCTCCTTAATGACATGCATCTCAAATTCACTGTCCGTCGGATGGCCTCTTTGGATAAAAGTGTCTCCTAAATGACTAAATAGTACCATAGCACCGCTACATTTTATTCAGTGATGTTTTTCTCTCTCTCTACTTCCCAGCCGATGGCAAGCGGCTGGCCTCGGTGGGCCTGGACGACAACCACACCATCGTCCTGTGGGACTGGAGGAAGGGAGAGAAGCTCTCGGCCATACGGTCAGTACCGCCAGTGACCTTCGCCCAGTTCCTAGCTCACCTCGCTTGGCCCCTCGCCGCCAACCAGCTGCCAGCTGCTGTCTGGGCACAAGGATGAGAGACACCGCCTAGAGAGACACCGTCTAGTCCTCAGCCGGGCGGGGGTGTACAATCAGTGGGAGGCGGGGGTCGGCTGTAATGGGTAAGGTGTGGGGAAGAAAGAGCGGAGCGGCAGGGAAATAGAAATAAAAGAGAGCGAGAGAGACAGAGAGGGGGCGATAGGGCGTAGTTGCGATGTAACAGCACTCAAGAACCGCTGTTAGAGTGGCAGGCGTGTATTTTATGAATATCTCTATATGTGTTTTTTACCGTCGAAGCATGTATTTTGTTTCTGTTTTTGATGTTATTCCAGGGGAAGCAAGGACAAGATATTTGTGGTGAAAATGAACCCATACATGCCGGACAAGCTCATCACAGCCGGGGTGAAACATATGAAGTTCTGGCACAAAGCCGGTACGTTTTTTTTTTTTTTTTTGTTGCTGCGCCTCATTCATCATCGCAACACAGAGTTCACGCGGTGACGCGGCTGCATATGGATCTAACATGGTGGGGTCACGTTCAAATAAAACTTGGCTTGTGTTGTCTCCCCTCCCGCTAGGCGGGGGTCTGATCGGGCGCAAGGGCAACATGGGTAAGACGGAGAGCATGATGTGCGCGGTGTACGGCTGGACGGAGGAGATGGTCTTCTCGGGCACGTGCACCGGGGACATCTGCATCTGGAGGGACATGTTCCTGATGAAGACGGTCAAGGCGCACGACGGCCCCGTCTTCAGCATGCACGCGCTGGAGAAAGTAAGGAAGGGGGGCGCAGATGCTTTACATTTTCTCATACGCACGCATTTTGCTCCTACCTATTTATAATCCTCTGGCTTTTTCATTTTCCCTTTTTTCTCTACTTCTATTTTATGCCGAAGAGCAGGGGGAGAGCGATTCAATTGTAAGGAAGAGACTGTAGGGAGAGTCTGGGTACTCCATGTATAATATGTCTCCCGTTATTGTGTCGCATGGCAGGGATTTGTGACAGGAGGCAAGGATGGCATCGTGGCTCTGTGGGACGACACCTTCGAGAGATGCCTGAAGACCTACGCCATCAAGAGATCAGTGCTGGCTCCGGGCTCCAAAGGTGACAGCTTCCCGTTCTCCTCTCTGTTGTCCTCCCGCTGCCTTGAACCCGAATGTCCCATCTGGAAGTACCGTCTGGAAGTGCCATCTTTATCTCCTATTCCATCTTCTGGTCTTTATACTTACTTGTTTTTTTCCTGACACGCCGTTTGGTTCGTTCACCCGCCGCGCTCCACAGGGTTGCTCCTGGAAGACAACCCGTCCATACGTGCCATATCGCTGGGCCACGGTCACATCCTCGTGGGCACCAAGAACGGTGAAATCCTGGAGGTGGACAAAAGCGGCCCCATCACTCTGCTGGTGCAGGTGATCAAACACACACACACACACACACCACCGCCGCCGCCACACATTCTAGCGCTCCACAGTATTAGCAGGGGAGACAACAACCTGAAACAACTTCACCCCCCCAAAAAAACAACATCATTATCGGAGGGCACACGGCTCCAGCTGTGTTTTGCTATCTCTTTGGTGGGGAGGAAGCAGCTGGTTATTGGCAGTTTGGTTAAGTGGAGACCAATGTGAATCTAATACAAAAGGAAAAGCGATGCTCCATTCTACATGCAGCACCATGCTAAGTCATAGAGGAGCCGGCGATAAGAAGTGATAAATTGCTGCGGTTGAGCGTATGTTCATTTAGTTAAGTGGTGCTCCGACGGCCCCCCAGGCCCCCCTGTTCTCGACAGCCGGGGTGTACTTTATTGATTGCCCCTTTTGAAGTGCTTATAATGGTATCAATCTTTCAGAGGGAAGGTCCTCCACTCTGGTGCTTCGGCACCAAAATCACGGTTATGCTTTTGTGTTTAGTCCAATACCTAACCAGACTAAAATAGTGCATACCGGAGAAAGATATAGCAAAATCCTGAACTGCAGTCTGAGTCAAACATGTCAGATATTAACGGAAATTATTCAATTCACATGACTTTCTGTTGTTTTTCCCTGTTGACTTTGATGCATGGACGCAATTTTTGAGTATAGGACCCACTGTATAGGTAAGGTTGCCTCCCTAGTCCTCATGCTTTGGTTTTATGTGTGTTTGTGTGTGTGCGGCGTGTGTGTGTGTGCGTGTGTCCACAGGGTCACATGGAAGGTGAAGTGTGGGGCCTGGCCACCCACCCCCACCTCCCTCTCTGTGCCACCGTCAGCGATGACAAAACGCTGCGTATATGGGACCTCTCCCCCAGCCACTGCATGCTGGCTGTACGCAAGCTCAGGAAAGGTGAGAAGCACATTCATTTAGTTGTAGTAGTAGTAGTAGTAGTAGTAGTGTACTACTTGGATTTTATTTATTGTATTATTATTTATTATTTTATTTATTGTATTTATTTTATTTAATCATTTAATTTAATATAATTTTCGAAAATATTTTATTTATATTTACATATTTATGTGTTTTTATAGTTATTTTATTTGAATGTTTTGATGTGGTTTTTTTGACATCATTTTTTTCTCATTCTTTTTCATCATTCTTTAATCATATCATTTAATTACATTTTCCATTTCCATTTGAATTGCCCGCTCCATAGGGGGGCGATGCTGCTGCTTCTCCCCCGACGGCAAAGCCCTGGCGGTGGGGCTGAACGACGGCAGCTTCCTCATCGTGAACGCAGACACTCTGGAGGACCTGGTGTCCTTCCACCACCGCAAGGACGTCATCGCCGATATCAGATTCTCTCCAGGTCTGCTGCTCCTCATCTACTCTACCCACCCACCCCCCCACCCTTTTCTCAAGTACCCCTCCTCCCACTCCCTCAACCCTCCTCCTCCTCCCCCTCCTCCTCACCCCCCCTCCTCCTCCTCCTCCCCCTCCTCCCACTCCCTCAATCCTCCTCCTCCTCCTCCTCCCCCTCCCCCTCCTCCCACTCCCTCAACCCTCCTCCTCCTCCTCCTCCTCCTCCTCCTCCTCCTCCTCCTCCTCCTCCTCCTCCTCCTCCTCCTCCCAACTGTTTCAAATTCTGCCCGAGGAGAAACAATGACCTCCAAATTTTAAATGGTCCTCAAGTCGGCCAAGATTAGCTTCTTTTTTTTGCCTCTTTTTTTTCTGGTTAATAGCTCAGACAGGTATCCATGCTGTCCACTCACTGGGAGATAGACAGAACTGTTGCTGGAGGCTTGACCTAAATTAATGTAATAAGAGATTGGGGGAAGAAACGTGTGTGTGTGTGTGGGTGTGTGTGCGCGTGTGTGTGTGTGTGTGGGGCGGGGGTGTTGAACAGAAATGAGCGCATAGAAACTAAACTCTCCAGTCCCCTTGACCTTAATCTGCAATGCAAGGTGATCGCAACCGACACGCATCACCTGACCTATACAGTTGGCTTACTTATATAATCTATAGGAACACATACAGAGCTGTGTTGTATTAGAGGAATTGGCTCAACATTGCTTTTTATCCAAAACGACTTACAGTGATTCTTCTTAAGGGTACATGTCATTAATGAACAGGTACAACGCGGACTTTGGGTTTCGACCTTTCCGTCTGGGATCATGGTGTCATTCAAACCCCCTTAACCGCTAGACTCTGTACATTGTGTGAATATAGGTTGTTATACCACAGTGTTGTTGAATACTTGATCCTGATTGGTCAATAACGTCCCAAGGTTGTGCATTATTTTTCAATACCGGGACACCTCTGCCTTTTAGCAGTTCCCAAACAATGCGCTACAAATCCCACACCGGGGTGTCCCGCATCACCAGCCCTGTCACACATTATTTTCCAGTAACGGGACACCTCGTCTTGGTTTAGTCCTTACTTAACACACGCTGTGAATCTCTTCCCTGCGGCGCGTCCCGGCCAGGCATGGGGAAGTACCTGGCGGTGGCGTCGGTGGACAGCTTTGTGGACATCTACAATGTCATGAGCAGCAAGCGAGTCGGCGTGTGCAAGGGATCCCTCAACTACATTACCCATCTGGATTGGGACAAGAGAGGTACACACACACACACACGCACGCACACACGCGCGCGCCCTTTTACTCAGTCGTTACGCTCCTGCTCTATGCTAGAAACTATTCACTGACAACACCTAGAAGAAGTATTGCCGCAGGGCTCCTACCGCAACAATTCGGCAGTGGGGAGGATTATAGATTATTATTATGGATGTTAAAATCGCCCTTTTATGAGTACAATGGCTCGCTGGGGACCGCTGTGCTCTTTCATTCACAGGGAAACTACTCCAAGTCAACACTGGTGCTAAAGAGCAATTATTCTTCGAGGCTCCCCGCGGCAAGAGGCAGACCATCCCGGCTTCAGAGGTGAGTAGCGGCCCCGGCGCGAGAGCTGGGCCTAGACGTGCCGGGGCCGGTGATAGTGGTGGCCGATGGCCTAGATTATTCCCCTGGGTGGAGCGGTGGAGGGTGGTGGGGGGGGGGGGGGTGCTGGTGTGCGATGACAAGGGGAAGGGCAGTGAAGCATTAACGCGGCCCACTGTCGCTCTAATGAGGCCTATGGAACTGGGATTGGTCTCTGGGATCGTTGTCTTTATTGACTGTGACACCCGGACACCTTGCGGGGGGGGGGGTCGGCAGAGGGGTCAGCGTGTGGTGAATGGGGGTTGGGTTGGGGTGGTGGGTCACATCTCACAGGAGCCGCTAATTTCATGTCCTTCATGTGCCCTTAAGCCAACCCCCTCCTCCCCTCCCTCCCCAACACACATACGCACACAATTCCTATTGCATCCTACGCCAATAAGTGGTCCCCATTCCATCACCATCACCTCGACCTCCATCCATCCGACCACCCATCCATCCATCCCTCCTCACTCCTCTCCCGTGTTTCCTCTGGGCCAGGTGGAGAAGATAGACTGGAACACTTGGACATGTGTCGTGGGACCGTCCGTGGAGGGCATCTGGCCCGTGATCAGCGAGGTCACCGAGGTCACCTCGGCCAGCCTTAGCAGCGACAAAAAGGTGCTAGCCGACCGGAGACGACCTGGGATATGTCAAGCTCTTCAGATATCCTGTCAAGGTGAGAAGATCCACGTGCATTTTATTCTCGTGTCTGGTTGTCAAAACCGAACCGAAACCCTACGGCCACCGCGGATGCAGTAATCTGTGAACTATTGTGATTGAGCGTCACGTTTCTTTGAGTACACCATGGTGTAATAAGGTCAGAGGTTCTGAGCAAGGGCGTAGGTTTGGTCTGAGCTTTGGTGGGGACACTACTACAGGGGTGATAGTAATAAAAAAAAAAGGGGGGGGGGGTTAACCCTACCCCCTAAGCCAAGATATAACAACGTAATTATCTGGTAATTCTGATTACTTTTTTTGGATATAAATGGACATTATTCACACATGACATGCACAAACCCAATACAAGCCTATATCACAGTGGCATCTTTATGTAAAGCACCAGAGCTCTTGGGACCCTGAGCCTGGTAGGCTTGTTCAGAAATTCATCCCTGCTTTTAACTAGTCACTTAGCATACGTATTGCTTGTATAGCATAGGCTACTGAGACTACGGATACTACAGCTCTACCAAGAAAGGTCAGTCGGTGGCAATATAATACTCAAAAGTAACTAGGAATTGATTAGTAGCCTTACCATTGACTAAAGGGCATGAACAAGGAGACATCCATTTTTTATTAAAATCGGACACGTACATTTAGAATTGTATCCATCACATTCGCACGTGGAGTGACTGCTGAATTAATCTGATTGGCCAAAACCCAAGACCAGCCCCTACCCTATTACCGATTGGCTAAAGTAGGCCTACAGTGGTAAGGTTTAGTGAACGCGCCTCTAAGGTATTGGGAATCGTCAGTATACAGGCAGTGTTGAGGGGGAGTAGCCTATATAGTTTGATACAGGGAGCTAAGCCAATAAAAAAACAGACCTGACCAGACCAGACCCTCAAGACGTATTTTTGGAGGCGGTACCTAGATTATGGACGTCGAAATTTATTTAACCCTTTGTGTAACGCGCAAGACGCTTTTTTCCGTTTGCCTCAATATTGGTGGGGACATTTCAGTCGTTATTGAATATTGGTGGGGACATGTCCTTCGGTCCCCACGCAAATCTACGCCCTTGGTTCTGAGGATTCATGCTAACATTACTATTATGTTGTAGCATTGCCAGACCAATTCACAAATGTGTATTAGTCTGGGACCTCTTCATTTTTGATTTCCAAGGGGCGTTATCTATGGATGCAGACAACAACGGGCCAGGTTGGCTGGAAATCTGTCTGAACAGCAGGGGGGGGGGGGGGGGGGGGGGGCAGAACATATCTGCCAGAGGAAATACAACATGAGCTCGCAGATTCAGTCTGGTTTTCCCAGGCTAATCATGTTGTGTAAATGTCACCACTGCAATGGCATCTCTCCTCGCTGTCCCCCCAGGGGAAGTACGCAAAGTTCAAGCGCTACGTGGCGCACAGCACGCACGTGACCAACGTGCGCTGGACGCACGACGACGGCCTGCTGGTGACCGTGGGCGGCGGCGACACCTGCCTCATGGTCTGGGCCCACGAGGCCGAGGGCCACCGGGAGGTGCGCCAGTGTGACAGCGAGGAGTCCGACATCGAGAGCGAGGACGACGGAGGTGAGCGACACTCACTCGAAAAAGTAAAAACCCTGTTAGATTAGGTAAGATTAGATTCCATGTTATTGTCATTGAGAGTAAGAGTATAGTATCTGTATAGTGGAATATATAATAAATAAGATAATAAATAAGATGTGTGCAATGAGAACAGAGTCAGAACAAGTAATGTAGGAGAAGTAGGAGATGTTATATACAGAATAAGTTATGATAGGGAGGCAATATGTTATGAATACGGTACATACACTACGGACAAAATGTACAGTGTAGTCAGTGGTATGAATATGAATACACTATAGGTGACGTGTGTACAGAATGGATAGCAGTACAAATATGAACACTATAGGTGAGATATACAGTATACTGTGTATATATATATATATATGAACGCCTATCAAAAAAATCTCTCTGCTGTCTCAGGTTATGACAGCGATGTGACCAGGGAGAATGAAATCAACTACACCATCAAGGCCTTATCCACCAACGTGCGACCCATGACCGGGGTCAAGCCCCACATGCAGCTCAAGGAGCCCTCTGTGGACGAAAGGTACGCGACCAACAGAGCCCCACCCCCCCCCCCCCCCCAAAATAAAAAAAACCCCAGCATCTGTCCATCTACAGAGAGATCGGTCAAGGAGAGCATTGAGACGGGAACGCAGAGCCGTTTGCCTTATTAGAGCGGCTTGTCGTAGAAATGTCTTCTTAACGTCGTATGATTTCATTTTTCTATGCATGAGATTTCACACCCACTCCCCCACTTTGTCACCGACCCTTTTTAATAACGTAGACCTCTTTCGACTTTTCTTCTCTCCTTAATGGCTGTCTTATCTGTCACTGTTCTGCACCCTTCTTTAATACCACTTGAAGGCAGGGGGTAGTCAGGTAAGCTCATACATTTCAAGTCATTGTAATAATACATATATACTTCCGAGGATATATATCTTTTTAAAATGACACGTGTGATGTGTGTAGATCAGATGAGAACTTCTTACTTCAACAAGCTATTATTGTGTATTATTATTTATTATATTAAGATTCATATGACACTTGGTGTTTTGGGCTTTACAATTTGTTTACCACATTTCACCAGAATATATATATACATATATATAGATACACACTACGCTGGGCTATTGGTTGTCATAGAGGTTCTTTAGGGATATGTTCATGGCATTAACTGATACATTTAATGTACTCTGTTTCATGGGTGTATGTTGGTGGGCAGCAGTAAAGCGATTTACAAAGTGCACATTTTCACACTTGCTTTTTATTTTGTGTTCTATTGCTGCCATAAAGAGGGTCAAGGTAAGTGACATCGTGTGTTGTGAGCGCTCGGCTCTTTTAGCTGCGTTATTGTACTACTGTTATTGTTGGAAGAAGGCCTTCTCCATGTTATCTGCGACAAGTGTAAAGTGAAAGGTGTATTTAACTATCGTATAGCGAATCTAAATGGATCCACTTGTCTCTTTCAGACCTCCAGTAAGCAGGGCTCTGCCGCAACCAGAGAAGCTCATGACCAACAATGTGGGGAAGAAAAAGAGGCCTGTTGAGGTGAGACCGAGGTCCTGCCCCCAAACCCATCTTGGTTCTAGCTGCTGGGTGGATTACCGCATTCGGTTCCACCACTCAGTATTTAGAACCAAGATGGCCGCTAGGTGAATAAGGCCCATGAACTGCTTGTTTTCCATGTGTGTCCTCATTTGTGAAATATGCGTCACCTGTGTTAGTCACTGATTATGGTCACCTGTCTTCCTTGTTCCTTTGTGCTCATTTGTTTCTGCCCCTTGTCAGTTAATTTTGTTTCTGTAAAAGTGTGTTCGGCCTAAAAAAACAAAAACCTAAAAATGGGTTTGTATTCACCCTTTGCACCAACCTGACAGAATGAAGCAAACCAAACCTAATTTACTGACACAGGAACAAACAAGCGAACAAATAAATAAACATAGACAAACACGCTGACACCTGAAGCAAAAAAAAAAAAAGTGACAACTTTGTTAGAATAACAGCCGGTGCTGTGCTGCCAGTTCTCCTTCTGCCAAGGCTACAGGGCTAATAAACCCAGACAGGCTGGACAACCTCTTTCAAATACCAGGCGCTGCAAATGGTATTTTCCTCATAACATTTCTGTTGTCATGGCGTTGACCTCCCTGACTGGTCTTTTTCTGGCGTTCCCGTAGGACCTGGTGCTGGATCTAGTGTTTGGTTACCGTGGCAATGACTGCCGCAATAACGTGCACTACCTGAACGAAGGAGCCGATATCATCTACCACACCGCCTCCGTCGGCATTGTCCTCAACTTGACAACCTGTGAGTGGGATGTGTATATAAATAAATATAAATAATATACCAGCCACCAAGATGAGTCATTACAGAGCATTGACATTGGAACAATATATTGCATTAACCTGTGTGTGTGTGTGTGTGTGTGTGTGTGTGTGTGTGCATGTGTGGGCGTTTCTTCCTCGCAGCCTGCCAAAGTTTCTATGTAGAACATAGCGACGACATCTTGTGCCTAACGATCAATCAGCATCCCAAATTTCCCAACGTGGTGGCGACCGGCCAAGTAGGTACGTACGCGGCGTGGCGAGGGGGGGACAACCTCACGTGTCGCCAGCCTCCATCATCCCTCTCTGCATTGTAATGTGGTGAGGTGGGGGGTGGGGGGTGGGAAGTGGCAGATGACGTTCTCCACCCACGCTCACATCTTTGTAGCAAGCACACCCACCTGCATGCTGAGTAGTTTAGTATGGCATGTCTCCTGCGCTGTTATTGTGAAGCAATTTACAAAGGTACAAGGCGCAGTTGAATGTGTGGCAGAATGTATACACATTAAAGGATTGTTAATCGTGTGATGGCTTCTGTAAATAATTATATATTTTTAACATGTTTCAGGTGATACGGGTGATATGTCCGGTAAGACACCTTGTTCGAATATAATTCTTATACATTCATAAAATAATTCTGATATTTTCTTAACACAATGTATTTCTTAGACACACTGCCACCTACTGGTGTTTTGGTGTGATTGACATTTTTTTCACCCGTTATTAGGATTGTATCATCACTACTACCTTGTAAAAAATATAAAAGGGATTGAAAAGGCTGTGAAAAGAAAACTTTGAGAATATGTTTTTAGTGTTAAAGGCTTATTTTGTTGCTCACACCAATGGCAAGGTTTATTTCCCATAAGCTCCCACTTAAAAGTCCATTCATAAGCCGATACCTCTCAGCCAACTCATACTTTCAACAATAGTTCCCAGCTACACTTAATCTGTCCTTCACCTAAGGGTCTATACTTATAATTCATTCATATAATATAATAAATAAAAACTACAGCTCAGGTATAACCTCTGAAAAAGCGATTCTTTATCCTCGATTCTTCTGTTCTTCTTCTCCTCTCTGCCCCAGCCACCTCTCCGTCTATACACGTGTGGGACGCCATGACCAAGCAGACGCTGTCTGTGCTGCGGTGTTTCCACTCCAGCGGGGTGTGCTCCGTCAGCTTCAGCGCCACGGGGAAACTCCTGCTGTCTGTGGGCCTGGACCCAGAACACACTGTCACCATCTGGAAGTGGCAGGAAGGTAGGCGGGCGCACACCACACCCATCCTGCTCCACACACACACACACACACTCTCACACACACACACACACTCTCACACACACACACACACACACCCTACACTTTGACCTGAGGAGGCTGACGTCATGTCAGCATTAGATCAATGTTTACTATTTAGTCGTTTACCAGACGCTTTTATCCCAAAGACACTTTTATCTGAGTCAACAGTCAATGAATCAGTGAATGATATGAGGAGTGGGTCGATTAATTGATTATACGTTCATGACAGCAAAAATCGATTTTTCATTTTGATGAAGCTGATGAAATTTAGAATATGGAACTAGTATAAATAAATAATTCAGCAGAAAGGAAGCAGTTTAAAGTGCAGGGGTGTCATGCCTCAGCCTAAGCCAATTCCACACTGCAAAAGCAGTATGACATGCACCCTCAGTTCACTGCATGGACTCGGTGCCCCAGGCGCTGCACTGCGTATTATGAAGCAATCATGGGGTCTGTTCCCGGCAGATGGCTTCCCAAGTGAGCCTGGTATTTTGAGTCAGAGAGTTTCTGGAAATGCTGAATAAGATATACTATATAATATACACATACACATATAATCATATTGGAGTGAATGCATACAGTGCAGACAATGATTTATTCAAATGATTACATTTAAATACTGAATGCAAAATGTACTTCCCCATGAAGTCCATCTGCATTTTACCTTTTCCATATATTGCATAAATATATAATGGTCATAATAGTTACACACAATAGTCACTATCCATAGTCATATTCAGTAAAAATCAGTGTGTGATTGGTGGTGGCTTTTGAAGCCTACCATGAATGCACACATTTAGATCCAAGTGACATTTTTAGAATGAATGGATGTTTCATCCTACATGAAAAAAGCCAATGTGTACGACACTTGTCTTAGTAACACCCCTAACACCGCAAGGAAACTCACGTATCAAGTACGTGTCTCCGAAGGTGCCAAGGTAGCCAGTCGGCTGGGCCACACCCAGAGGATCTTTGTGGCCGAGTTCCGCCCGGACTCGGACACCCACTTCGTGTCGGTGGGGATCAAACACGTGCGCTTCTGGACGCTGGCCGGCCGCGCGCTGCTCAGCAAGAAAGGCGTGCTGAGCACCATCGAGGACGCCCGCATGCAGACCATGCTCTCTGTGGCCTTTGGGGCTGTAAGTCGCTTCTCTTATTCCACATGCACACACATAACACGCACAAAACACTTCAAATTTCAAGATTTATGTAAGGAATATTAACCCACTATTCCACTTATACCACACTTACCAACAATGGTTAGACATAAGTTACTTTGATCTATAACCTTATTGGTTTTTATCGACTTAATCAGCTGAAATTAAAATATTCTTCCGCGGCGCTTTAAGCATATTGTTTTTGCGTTGTCAAGGAAACGTGGTCAATAGTTGTACTTGACCGTTGTTATTGTTGGATTTGTAGCGCATTGATTGGGAACTGTTAAAAGGCAGAGGTGTCTAGTTATTGAAAAATTGGAACATTATTGACCAATCAGGATCAAGTATTTAACCATGCTGTGGTATAAAATAGGAGAACGCAGATACTTTTAGCTTGTGTATCTTTATTACATGATCATTTATCCGTGATGCTCAAATGCTCTATTGTGAATTTGTTGTGGATGTTTTTTTGTTTGCCATGCTTGCCCTGCTCTTTTAGGTCACTAGATTAGTGCAGGTTTGTTTTCTTTTCAGAATAACTTGACCTTTACAGGTACCATTAGTGGGGATGTGTGTGTGTGGAAGGAACACATTCTAGTGAGAATAGTGGCCAAGGCCCACACGGGTCCTGTGTTCACCATGTACACCACTCTGAGAGATGGCCTCATCGTCACCGGGGGCAAGGAGAGACCGTGAGTACTGCTCTCTCCCTCACGCACACACACACACACACACGTTCGTACTGGACGTACAATTAGATCCCATTATGTACATATTGATCAATTTAATCAATATGAAAACCTAAAACATTCATCGTCAAGTCATTCAGGAGGCTGAATGACCACTAAAAGTGAGATGGTTGATTTTAGTGCTGGAATGATGATATTCCATTCATTGATGGTCAAAATGTCAAACATTTGCCGCTTATAATTTCATAAATGCACACCTGTCGTTTGCTTTGTATCCATTTCAGGTCATAAAATGAAAAAATTAAAAGCCACCACGTTGTGCTCTTGTAGTCAATAGTGTGAATCCACAATGAACATAATGGTTTGTTTCAGCCCTGGTCGTTTAGGACTCAAGTGGATGAGGTTGTCGTCTGTGTCTGCGCAGGTCGAAAGAGGGAGGTGCTCTGAAGCTGTGGGACCAGGAGCTGAAACGCTGCAGGGCCTTCCGCTTAGAGACGGGACAGATCATAGACTGTGTCCGCTCCGTATGCAGGGGGAAGGTAACATAGCCACTGCTGTTACAGCCATTTAACATCTGATGAACATGATCCACCATACCACTGATTCAGTATTCAGTATCACTGATTCTGAAGTATTGTATGTGTATGTATGTGTATATATGTGTGTATGTGTGTATGTATGTGTGTGTGTATGTATGTATGTATGTGTGTGTGTGTGTGTGTGTGTGTGTGTATGTATAGTATGTATGTATGTATGTATGTATGTATGTATGTATGCATCACATCAGATTTAGGTCTAGCTATCTCACATCCGACCGCCACGGTTGCGGTTCTCAGATGTGTGACGCTCACACACCCTCGTCCTCCGTCTTGTAGGGCAAGATCCTGGTGGGCACCCGGAACGCGGAGATCATCGAGGTGGGCGAGAAGAACGCGGCGTGCAACATCCTGGTGAACGGACACATGGACGGGCCCATCTGGGGCGTGGGCACCCACCCCTCCAGGGACGTGTTCCTGTCCGCCGCGGAGGACGGCACCGTGCGCCTCTGGGATATCCCTGAGAAGGTCAATTTTATGTTAGCCTCCATTGCGTCACCTCTGACTGCGTGCTATTATGTTAGGGGGGGGGGGGGGGGGGGGCATACCTACCGTCATCACACTTAAAGGACAATTCCGGCGCAAAATGAGACCATATGTTCATAACACGTCCACCGAGTCGGACCGTTCCCTGGGATCAGTTTTCATTCTCGTCGAATGGAACCAAAGTTCTCGAAAACCGCTAATTAGCGTATAACGCTAGCTGTGGGGGCAGATATTCATGTAAAATAAATTGCAATTCTATACCACTAACAAGGCTCAAAATCGCACCACACTTCCACGGCAGCATAATGAGGGTCCTTGCATGTAAAACGAAGCATTGAGAACTTTGTAAGTGTACAGACAGTTCATTAAAAAGAAAGTTTAGAAAGCCAGTGCCTTCACGAAAACAAGCGGGCGCCATCTTTGGAAAACAGTCACGACCGGGGTTAGGGTTTAGGTTTTTTTTTTGTAATTAAATGTTTTCATTCAGTCAAATCCGCATAGTATGAAACGAGGTACATGTTGAACGATTGAAAGGTTTTTACAGTATGTGTTACTTTTAACGGTGCCACGCAAACACTCAACGCGCGGCGACGTTTGCCTTGGTCTTTTTTTTGGGGGGGGGGGGTAAACAGAAGATGCTGAACAAGGTGAACCTGGGTCACCCGGCGCGCACCGTCAGCTACAGCCCCGAGGGAGACATGGTGGCCATCGGCATGAAGAACGGCGAGTTCATCATTCTGCTGGTGGCGTCGCTCAAAATCTGGGGCAAAAAGAGAGACCGCCGCTCCCCCATCCAGGATATCCGGTACTGCAATATAAATATTCACGCTCCCCCGAGGGCCGTGAGTAGTAGTAGTAGTAGTAATAGACGCAGCCTTTTTATTAGATTCGTATAATGTTGTCGCTGTTTCTCTTCTCTGTACAGTTTTAGTCCAGATTCACGGTACTTGGCCGTGGGTTCCACCGAGAGCGCGGTGGATTTCTACGACCTGACCCTTGGGCCGCAGCTCAACCGCATCAACTGCTGCCGGGACATACCCAGCTTCGTCATGCAGATGGACTTCTCGGCCGACAGCGCCTATGTCCAGGTACATACGCACGCGTGCGCGCCACCTACAGCGGCGCAGGAGGTAGAGCGGGTGCCTATTGATCGGAAGGTTAAGTGTCGAGGTGTCCATGAGCAAGACACCTATAACCCTAACTGCTCCCGGCGAGCTGGCTGTCGCCTTGCATGGCTGACCCGCCGTCGGAGTATGAATGTCTGTATGAATGGGTGAATGTGAGGCAGTAATTGTAACGCGCTTTGATTGTTTACTTACATGCACTTTCACTGTGCAGCGGTGGCGCACAGCACGATGCACGTACAACCCCTTTGAGATACGTTGCACGTCAGCAACCCTCTTTGACTATCGCAACCATTCTTTTTTTTTTTTTTACCCATGGACCGCAGGTCTCCACAGGTGCTTACAAGAGACTGGTGTACGAGGTGCCATCGGGGAAGCAGATCACAGAGCAGGTCCACATCGACAGGATAACCTGGGCCACGTGGACGAGGTGAGCGGCCCTAGGTTGCGATGTTGGCACAGTGCTGCCGCCGGGGGGGGGGGGGGCTTGGGTCGTGGGAAAAAGATGCAAATGACATCTTCTCTGTGTTTGTCCTCGTGTTCAGCGTGCTCGGGGATGAGGTCATCGGGATCTGGTCCCGCAACACGGACAAGGCTGACGTCACCTGCGCCTGCGTGTCCCACTCGGGCCTCAGCGTCGTCACGGGCGATGACTTCGGCATGGTCAAGCTGTTTGACTTTCCATGTCCGGAGAAATTTGTAAGCACATCTCACGTGTTTTTTTTTTGATATTGTTGTAGTTAGGGAATTAATATCTATTCAACCTTCAGCATCTGATGACTGAGATGACTTAAGGATAACATCAATTAAGACATTGGATAAGATAGTACTGATTGACTTAGTACTTCAATCAATCAATCAATCCTGTGGGTGTCACAGGATTGATTGATTGGGTTGTCAACAGTTGAGGTAGACAACATTGACAGTGTATGCTACATTATTAAAACTATAGATTATTTAAATGTCATCATTAGTATTATTAAATCATGTTTTTTTGCGTCTTTACGCATATTGTTTCCCTGCTAGGCTAAACACAAACGCTACTTGGGCCACTCGGCTCATTTGACCAACGCGCGTTTCACCAACGGAGATCGCTACGTTGTCAGCGCGGGTGGGGATGACAGAAGGTATCATCCGTCCGACAAAATCCTCTCGTGATGATATTATTTACATATAAGAACAAGCACAGGGAGAAAGGGTGAAATTAACCTGGCCTTTCTGTTTGCGTTCCCTATGTGCAGCCTGTTTGTCTGGAGGTGCGTCCACGCCCCTCACTGAGGAAAAACACAACAACAACACCACCACCGACAACCGAGTGTCCTCCCTTGATGAGTCTCCAGGCGATGCATGGACCCTCGCCCCACAAGGCTGTCCACGGACGGGCGCCCACCCCTGACGGCTCCGCGTGTTACAGAGGAGGACAGACGTGGCAGCTATCAGACGACAAAAGACCTGACCTGACTTACTGCCTCAGAAAACAAAAAGTGCAAGCATATACTAGGTGCAAGTCTCATCGGTTCTCACCATGGATAGAGGGCAATCTAAAGCATTTCTCTCAAACAAACAAAACTAACGTCTTCTGAACAGTGTATTTTATGATTTATATTTTTCAAAGTAAGAGCGGTGTGACTGACAATGCCATATCTGAAGACATGTAGCAACTGACTTAGCCTTAAATCTACATGATGTGTTTGCATTCGGTTATTACTTTTCTAATGTCATCATTTATGTTACATTTCTTTGGACCATGCACTTGGTTTCATGTGAATTGTTTTTGACTCAGTATTTAAAACTCCCGTGGCCTTCCTCCTGAATGTAACATCCACAGTTATGTTCTGGATGTCAGCATGCCAAAGCACACTATGCACTGTACACCTGACCTGGTCACTGTGTTTACCCCCCCCCCCCCCCCCCCCCCCCCCCCCCCCGGTGGTTTATGTGACTGTGTTATTGATAATGGTTGAACCCCCCCCCCCCGCCCCCTCTGCAGCAGCGTGACTATGTGTGTAGCCGTCCGGTAGCTTGTGCTATTAACTCCCTCCATTGTGTTTTGTACGTGGGTGTGCATGGCTTACTGAAAGACAATCTGTCTGACCAACCTCCTCAGAAAACAAAGAAGTTATAAATTATGATTTTTTTTTTCCATGACACTGTTGCATTTTTCCGGCTTTTGGTCACTTTTCAGTGTGCTGCTATGGTGTATTATTGTTGTGCTTTTGTTTTAAAGTGTGACTATTTTTTCAAGGGTAATTGTTGAAATTGGTGATGTGAAATGTTTAAAAGATATATTGCTTAAATGGAATGTTTTATCATAGAGGAAATATGAAAAGTGCAAAACATTTTGCTCTTTGTATTATGACGACTGAACAAGTTGTTGCTGCATACCTTGTTTTTCATTGCACCAATGTAAATATCATTTGTAGATATTGTTTTTGTATATTTTGTGAGATGTTTTCTTAAATACAATTTAATAAAAAAATATTTTAAAAAACAGACAATATTGAGAATTCAGTGAGATACATGGCAATTTAAACTGGACACATATACACTTTCACTAATATTAATTGACCAGAATATATACGGCAGGGGCGATTCTAGGGTCAGAGCTTTAGGGGTGCTGAGCACCCAATGAGCCCCACTGCCACCACCCACCCTTTTTTCACACAAAAACAAAAAATATGTCTATTGAAAAATAACTTTATCATTCACACACACACACACACACACACACACACACACACACACACACACACACACACACACAGAGTAACGCTAGGAGTTAGTATTATGCCCCCATGAATGTGATGTGATTATTATTGTTGCAAAGCCTGGTTCAGGTTAAATCCTCTGTAAAACATGAATGAATACAGCAAAACAAAAACATTTAACTTTATTTTATTGTCTGGTTTGATAGTCAGACAACTGAAAAATAACAGATATAAATCTATGAATAAATAACAATTAATTTAAAAAGCCACAGTGAGTGTTTTCACACATAGGCTACTGGTGGTATACAGTGATGTGTCGTTTCGTTTGTTTTCACTCTGGTCCAAACGCCGCACCACTGGCAGGGCTTCATGTTTCCATGACGACGGACCAGAAAAGACGCGCGTGACGTCATGTTGACATGACTCCCGATTGTTAAAATGAGTCTCAAAGTAAAACTTTAACAACAGAGACACACGTACGCACTACACAGGTACTTGTGGCGCTGCTGTTTCTGCTTAATAAATGGACTCCAGTTCGACTGTAGCCGCGCTAATGGCGCTAACGGAGCTAACCGGGCTAACAGAGCTAACTGGTAAACGGTGCCCGGACTCCAGCACTCACCGATATGGTATCGGAATCGGAACAACTCTCGGTAAAAGGAAAGAAGTGTGACACAGCTTTGGAGCACTTACTGAGTTGATTCACAACACTACAACTAAACAGATCTCACTCTGCGTGAGTCGCGCTGGACGGTCGGGCTGCGGAGCGGTGCAGAGGAGAAGGAGGGGTGAGAAGAGGATGATACCATTTGCTAAGCGGGCATGTTTTCATTTTCGTCCTTAACATATACATTTTAAACCACAAACTACGGAGTATGTTTTGGACATTATTTAACCCTGTCAAAGACAAACACAATTTTTAGAATAACATTTCTTACCCAAGTTTTAGGGGTGCTGAGCCTGTTTTTAGGGGTGCTTCAGCACCCCTAAAAATGGGCTAGCCTCGCCCCTGATATACGGTTTGTTGAAAATATATAGGTATGTATGTATATAAGCCAAGGAGAAATACTGAATTAATGTTAAATAAATGCCCAGTATGGATAGTTTCTCCTGATATGTATTCATATAATACGTATAATATCTATAATACATACTAGAGTAGGCCTGTCTAACTCATATCTGCACCCTTATTCCTACATATATACTGCACATACTGAACATAAATATCCATATGTACACATGATTGGATGATGGTATTTGAGAGGAAATATAATATTTATTAATTTTCATTTTCATTTCATTAATTTTCTTTTTCGATTTTTTCATACATTTTATAAAGAGAAATATCACACTAAATAGAGTTATATGCACGGACGTAATTTACGGGGGGGACACGGGGGACATGTCCCCCGCACTTTTTCAAAAGGCCGTTTTGGTCCCCCGCACTTTTTACCGTCCAAAAACAATGTTACGCTATAGTGAACAGAGACGGGTCAAGCACTAGGACCAAGCGGAAAACTGCCGCTCAAGCTGATTGTTCGCTAGCGGAGCCCTGGAAGACGTGTCTTAAAGAGACAGGCGTCATTTTAATAGGCTCATACAATATTAATATCTGAACTTGCACCTATTATTTCAAGAATCATGAAAGGCTTTCAGCAAATATTAAGGTGCTATTAATTACATATTAATAAGACAAATCTACCACATAATAAGTTAAACTACACAAAATGAGACAGGCCTATAGACAATTCTAGTATTGGCTATATCAGATTGTGATGCCAGCTGAACTAACACAGCTAATGAAACATAAAAATCAAATGTTTTACCCATTCAAAATATTAAATGACTTACTAATTAATTATCAGAATTAATCAGAATATGTGCTTCAACTAGCTCTCTCTATTTTGACCATACATGTGTTTGTATCCCTGTTAATATAGCCTACACATAACACAACACTTTTACTTTCAGTACTTGAGTAGTACATTTTAAAATACTTCTACTTGCAATACTTAAATACAAAACATTTTGAATACTTTAGTACTTCCACTTAAGTATGGTTTTTAAAGAACACTTCTACTTCTACTCAAGTCACTTTTTTGATAGTACTTGTACTTCTACTCAAGTCTTGGTCTCCAGTACTTTATACATCTCTGTGTGTATTACACCAGAACATAATAGTAGTCAGTAATTGCAGACCATGCTCCAAGGAAAATCAATGAAAGAGGGAGATCATTTTGAATCTGAAAACATGGTAAAATGCACCAGAATGCGGGAAATTGCAACTACTTCTTTCAACTTTTTCTGGGGGAGGACCCCCAGACCCCCCGTTTAAATATGTCCCCCCCACTCTCAAAACGCTGATTACGCCCTTGGTTATATGCTTTGTGACCACTGTATTAAATAACATTCTACTTGGACTGGAGTTAGCTGTTTGATTTGTACTGTTGGATAAAGCAAAGTTAAGAGTTATATGCTTTGTGAACACTGTATTTGGATCTATAGCAACTGGTCCTCCCTCATAATTTCACAGAGAAGGAGCTCCCACAGGAGCAGCCGTGGTCTGCTTGTGGATTCTTCTGCATTTGGAAAGCTGCTCGGATCAGCTCGTGGGTATAGTCCAGCGTCGAGCCTTTCACAAACTCTAGGCTTTCTTGGTCCACGATGACTCGCACTCCATCCTGCTCAAACACCCTAGGGAGAGATGACATGGCAGTGGTGAATAATAGATGGTACAGGGTAAGGAAATAGTATGTGACCAACTGTCATCCATGGAGAGAAACATCTGGTCTTCCGACATATTTTACCTGTCATCCTCATCCCTGTTACTGTCAACAGAGAACTTGTACTGAAACCCAGAGCATCCCCCTCCTTCCACATGAATTCTCAGATACTGTCCCTCCTCCATTATCTCCTTCATCCTCTGGATAAAAGAAACAGAAATATATGCTATTTTTTGTGACAATTATAAACACTTACAGGAAGAACTATTTATGTTTCGAAATTTCAGAAAATGTGCATAATTATCAGAAAATGTGCATAACAATAGAATACATATGTTGTGATGTTTTTCTCTGTTGTCGATTTGGATGGAGTCATCGATAGTGGGTACTGTGAGCCGGGACAGTGGGTACTGTGTGAGGTCACAACGCTTCTGGTTTATTCAGGTCGTTGGACCATATTTATACAGCATCATAAACATGTTGTATGCGGCCTGTCAAGGGCAAGGCCCTGTCCAGAATTACGTGTTCAGCACCCCCCCCAGATAGCAATGTCTGAGTATCAGGAGAAGCAAAACAATGTAAAACAATGTAGTTCATACAGTTTATACTGATAGGAGGAAGGGACAGTCACCTATATACATATATATATATATATATATATATATATATATATATATATATATATATATATATATATATATATATATATATTCCCATGTCCTCTTATAAGCAGGGGTGTGTGACCCCACCTTGACACACGACAGGCTGAGGTTGACCCTCTCCTCTGCGGGCAGCAGCGCCGGTTCCTCCCGCGCCGCGGTGCTGTTGAGGCGCCGCGCCGCTAGGGGGTGCTGCTGGCCACACTGCAGCGTGGGCCGCTGCTGACTCGCATGGACGGCGTTGAGACGCGACGCAGCCCTAGAAACAACAGTGCAGCGGGGATACAAGACCAGTGTTAAACAATGACGGATCCGCGGGCGAGGGGCAAGGGGCGTGAGGGTTAACAACATTAGACACGCCTTGCTGATGTCCGTTATTGGGAGAGTCGCCACGACCCCGGAACACACATAGCTAACGTTGGCTAGGTTGTAGCTCGCGTACAATCATCAACAATCAACGACATCGTATACATCAACACAATTAAACAATAGTCATGTATAGTGATAAATAGTGTTGTATCGACATTACCGAGCAATGGTCAATGCTCCTGCCTTTGACGCACGTATCATTGCAACCCTGGCGAATGACATCTTTCATAACAAATGTTCCGGGTCCCGCCTCTTGTGGACAACGTTCATGTCATAAACGATATCCAGAGCACACGATTGGCTCTGCTTGCTGTCAGTCAGATACAGACCAAAGGGGATTGGCTAGCGATGCTTACACTCGCCTACGTACGCCCAATACAAATCACTCGATTGGTCACATCAACTGTCACTCCGGGGTGTCGTCCCACCTTCCGCGGCGCGCCCATTCGCTGACGCGTGAAATACGGAGTGAAAAACCAACCAATCAAAGGAGAGGAAGGCGGGGTCACGCGCCGACGCCTGATAAGAAAGTGCTTACCGGAGGCAGGCGTGAGTGAAAAGCGGAAGCCTTTTGCGAGGTAAGTTGCAGTAGTTGTACACGGTCGTAACGTCTTTAGATAAACCTTTTCTTTTCTAATAACTAGTACAGACAAATAAATAACTAGTTCATTTATTTTACAAAACCGGGTTCGTTTTTTTGCTAAGCACCACAGTAACGTCAGCGTCGGGAAAACAAACGGCACCTTTGATTACTCATGGTCGGCTGATTGCTGGGGTGTAGTTGAGTCAGTGTGACACACACACAACGTGAGCCTTGATCCTTGCATTTATAACGTGTATAACGTGTTTTTATTTCTGTTTCAGAACCGAACCGAACCTGGACAATGGATATCCGGACTGCGTGTGTCGTGTTGGTGTGTGTCGTCGCGCTCACCTGTGCGGAGCCAGTCAAATATGTGGACTGTGGTCAGTTTCTTTCAGTTCATTTTATTTTTTAAATGAAGTCATCCCGATTTAATTTGCATAAAACAAAGGTGACATTAATTTCTCTCGTGCAACATATTGCAGTCAACCAAACACGTTGAAGACATTTTCTCTGATGCATGTTGATGGTCAAAGTACTTGAAGAGTTTTGCATATGTAACTGCTCGACGTTAAGCGATCAACAGTGATTTTATATATGAGCCTGTTCTAGGATAAAAGAGTTAACTGAACAGGTGGAACATAATGTACCAGATGTGTGCAAATTGGCTAGTGCAATTGACGCGTTTTATGAGACACGAGCTATTGCAGTCCTGTTGTGTAACAAAAAAAAAAAACTTGACTCAGCATCCTTCACATTTTCACGTGATTTTCACTGAGCTCTCTTGACTAAATTGTTTTCCAGGATCAGCTGTTGGAAAGGTTTCCATGGTGGACATCAACCCATGCCCTCGTCAGCCTTGCCAGCTACGTAAAGGACAGTCCTACAGCGTCAATGTGACATTCAGCAGTGGTAAGTGGGGAGAGGTCTTTCAGAAATGTAAACTGCACCAAGTGATTACGATGGCACTGACGACGTTCTTCCCCTACTTTTTATCTTACAGCTGTGGAAAGCCAGACCAGTAAAGCCATTGTTCACGGGGTCATTGCTGGAGTTCCTATCCCCTTCGCTATTCCAGTTCAAGATGGCTGCAAATCTGGAATCGCGTGCCCCATTGAGAAGGAGTCAAACTATCACTATGTTAATGAACTACCCGTGAAGGAAATATATCCCTCTGTAAGTGAACAGTGTTTATGTCGATCATTTGGCTCAAGTTTTGTTACAATAGTGACTTGTGTCATTGACATTTTGTTGCTGACCAAAGGCATCTGCTGCAGACGGCATCAGTTCCCCTTTTGACGCACTTGTTCCATTTCTTATAATAACTAAAACACTGTTTGACTTTTTATTGCAGATAAAGCTGGTGGTGGAGTGGGAACTGAGGGATGACGACGGCAAAGATCTGTTCTGCATAGAGTTCCCAGTACAAATTGTGAGCTGAATAGGCACGTTCCACTTTTTTTTTTTATTCTAAAAGGGAGTTAAACAATGAATAAAATACAGATGTCTGCTTTCAATATAATTTACAAATGGCTCAAATTTTATATCTATTTCGTTTTAATGATGGCTCTCTACTAGTCCTCCTTCAACGACTTCTTCCATCAAGTGTATCTTCACACATACTGTAAACATAAGTTGGACACCCACTCCTCCCTCCCTAGGTATCGCATCCTCTTCCCTAGGTATCTCATCCTCTTCCCTAGGTATCTCACATCCTCTTCCCTAGGTGTCTCATCCTCTTCCCTTCTGACTGCTGTGTAGTCAGGATCCAGATACTTTCTAACTAGCTTTTTGTAATACAATTACATTTCAAAATAAGTGATGTTGATTAGCTTTTCTGAACTGTTCTAATAAACTACAATTCTAATTAAGTGATTCAAGTGTGACTTCCTCAATGTCTAAATTTGACCATTATAAAGTTTGAGGATGTTATTGGCAAAATAATCAGTCAAACAAATTGGAAACAAGTACTCAAAGTTTTATTTGGCTTAGGAAAGCAAAGGGTAGAAATAGATAGGTACTAATGCTAGCCAGACGGGGTGTTTCCAAAGAGCATTTCATTACAATCATGAGCAAGACACCTCAAGGCTAATTATGTGGTTCTAGGAGTCCCATGTTTAGCTGGATCAATGTGCTTCTGTTCAAATGTTAAAGGCAAGCTTACATGAGCTGCATTAAAGCAATACTTGCAGGTTCTAAAATGTGAATACAATGCTAATGAATTAACGGAAACATGCATTTTCAGTTGGCAAACTGTACAAACTTAAGCCAAAATCTGTATGAATAGTTTAAAGAATGCAGGGTCAGTTCTTTAGGGTATAAACGATGAGCCTTCTGTTTCAACAAGCTTTAATTATAGGTATGATGCCACACTCTTAACTTGATACATTTGTTGGGATTGTGACTGGCAAGTGTTACATAGGCTAAAGAAAAGTTTTGTTTAGACCCTCAGTGTTGACTCATTTGGAAGTAGGAAGCGTCTGGAAGTTAAACCACAGTGAGTACAGCAATTTAGAAGTGGTATCCTCTCTGCAAATCCCCATCAATCTTAAACAATTGTCCTTGGGATATGGGGGGGGGTACGAATTCTGGGCTGTGGTCAGACTACGAGTAAACTGCTCATAACTAGATCTGCAAATTGTCCCAAAACAAATGATCTGCAACCTTAATGGTGTCTTGACTATTGTCCAGTTTGTTTCAGCCTCTCAAGTCGCTGGAGCAGAGCATTCCCAAAGGCCTCTCTGTATCCTGGACTCAGTGTGTCCAGAAGGGAGTAAACAGTCTCATGATACTGGGTGCTCAGATCTTCGTTCACTTGATCAAAGCCATAGCCCACCACCTAAGAAGACAGGACTATTAAATGTAACGCAGCATACATACAAATGGGATTAGCAATTGTGTCTGGTTGCGGGCGGGGGGGGGGGGGGGGGGGGGGGGGGTCTTACCCTCAAACCTGCCTCTGTGAGCTCAAGGCAGTAGCGATTGCCCTCTCTTGTTTCCACGTTTATGTAGGCCACGTCCAATGCACTGTCAAGGCTTTGTGACACGTACATTTCGGTAACGGCGAAGAGTACATCACTGACCACTGCTTCTGCTTCCAGCCGCATGTCCTTGACGTCCCCCAGCTCGATGCCTTCTTTAAACGAGGAGGAGTCCTCTGGCTGGAAGTCCACTTCCATCTCCTGCAATCAGAGAGCAATCATAGCATTAATGGTCGCAGTTCAAAGACATTGCATAAACAGTCGCAATCAATACAATGTTGATTGGTCACTAAGTGTATGTACACATACTAAGTGTATGTATACACTTAGTATACATACTAAGTGTATACATACTCAAGTCATTCTTTCCCCCCGGAGGAATATTTATTGAATTACGTCATCGAAATGCTTGTGAAATGAAATGCAATGTTAAATTCAATTGAATTAAATTCAATGTCCTGCGAAATGTAGGCCTATATGATTTTTTTTTTTTTAAACACGAATTACGTCATCGCGAAATGCTCATCATGGTGCCGACATTGGATTACATTCAATGCCCTGATGGGAATTTCGCGATGACGTAATTCGTATTTTTGTTTCGTAAGATATCTAATATATCTAATGCAACCAAACTCAGCTGTGAACAACAGCACATTGTCATTGTATAGAAAGGCAATCATTGCACAGCTAACATTAGCAAACAAACGAAAAGCAAGAATTAAACTATCGTGCATTTAAACGCACCAGACTACGCCTTTTTTCTTTTATATAAACACATACTCCCCACACATACACAAACGGTGTTACTTAACGCCACAAGCATATGATGTTTGAATAACTACACGTAAAAAAAGGATGTATAACTTGCAGCTTGCTTACCTCTTCGGTGGCAGCAGCGTACTTCCGGCTAACTGGATAAATGGTGGCGGCCGCACCGTTCCCAGTCCAGTATAACCCCGCAAACGGCAGCTAGTGTCTCACCCGGTATTTCTTATTCTCTCCACGGTATATAATCCCTCATAAAGTATGGACCTGGGGGCTGCGGCGGTTAACGGGTTGTCTAGAGTAGAGTCGCACTGGTTCCACGCCACCAGCACCACGGGTCCGCCATGTCGCGATGACGTCACGGCCGGGGGGTCCACAACACGGTGCGGAGTCACGAGTGTTTGTAAACAACTCACACACACACACAGCAGGTGAGCAATGAAACGATACCCCCCCCCCAGATAGACAGACAGACAGGCAGACACACACACCGTGGTCCACCCTGAGGTATTTGACATGTTGCTGTAATTCACTGAACACGCGGGAGTGTTGATGAACAACTCAGGGAAGTTGTTTTTTTTTTTTAGGGCTAGCGGTGTGTTAGCATAGGTTAGCTCCTCGCCGTTAGCTCGCTAGCGGCCAGACAGACAGCCAGCCAGCCGGTGTTTTTAACGTGTAAACGTGTAACGGAGGCAAACGTGACATCGACTTCGTTATCTGCTGACCGGCTAGCTAGCTTAGCAGGGACGTGCTATAGCTTGTAACCGTCCTCCCCGTTGACGACAACAAACCGCTGCACGTCGTGGGGGGAAACACTCCGGTGGACTGTGACAGCTGTAGTAGCTAACGCTGGACAAACCGACACAGAGTGCTAGGTAATTACTATTATAAGGACGATAGTTTTGAACTCTGTTTTTTCGTTGTAGCCCGATTGCGGTTCATGTTTTTGAAGTATCGTACCGGTGCCGTCCTCCCTCCCATGTATTGGCCAATGTTGTTGTGTGACTGTTAGCTCTGTCTCCGGTTACAAGGAGGGAACCGTTGGTGCATGCTGCTGTTGTTGTTGTTGTTGTTTTCTTTTCTGTGATTTATTTTTGTTTTTATTTTATTTTAAGGTGCAGCAAACTGGAGTCGGACCAACTGTCACCCGCGTCCCCCCACGTTATCGGCACGTACCGTACCGTACGGTGTCTCTCTCTGACGGCGAGGGGATGGGAGATGTTTCGGTTCCTCTTCCACTGACCGCTATGTGAGCCGACGCCGGGATGACGGCTCATTTTAACCCACGGTGAACACGAGAAGCTGCTTCTCGTCGCTCCGTCGTCTGCGACCCCCTTGCTTCATTTTTTTTTTGTTCAGCACGACACCGGCCGGTCGAGATGCCGTGGCCATTTTCAGAGTCCATCAAAAAGCGGGCCTGCAGATACCTTCTGCATCGATACCTGGGCAACTTTCTACAGGAAAAGTTGAGCTTGGATCAGCTGAGCTTGGACCTCTATCAGGGCACTGGCACCCTGGCGCAGGTCCCCCTGGACAAATGGGTACGTGTTCTGTTCAAAATAACAACTAAATCAATTGCAAAAATAATGAGGAATATCGCATATGCATTAGACATGTATAACCAACACAATCTCTGATTGTCTCCCAGTCACTGAATGAGCTGCTTGAGACAGCGGATGCCCCCGTTGAGGTGATCGAAGGCTTCATCCAGACAATCTCACTCACGGTGCCATGGGCTGCTCTGCTCCAAGAAAACTGTGCCCTGGAGGTTAAGGGTCTGGAGATGGTATTCAGACCAAGGCCAAGAATGGGTAAGGCGATACGACACGTGCATTCCTACATTCCTACCACAAGTAATCCTTTACATTGCTGTGAGTTATGTAGGCCAAATACGGTTGACTCAATCGGGTCCTATCCCGTATCTGCTGTGATCCAGGTACTGGTCTGGAGCCCATGTACTGGTCCAGTTTCATGACGAGCAGTATGCAGCTAGCCAAAGAGTGTCTGAGCCAGAGGCTTACGGATGACATAGGAGAGAGCTTCCAGCCCTTTGAAGGGTTGGAGAAGTTTGCAGAAACCATAGAGACAGGTATATTTTTTCTACATTATAACACATTATAACATGTTATCTACCTCTGTTATGAATTTAATTTGTGATTTTCTTTTTTGTCAGTCCTGAGAAGAGTCAAGGTGACATTTCTGGATACTATTCTCAGAATTGAGCATGTGCCAGATAATTCCAAGACCGGTATTGCTCTTGAGATTCGGATCAACAAGTAGGTTTTGAGGTCTTGAAGAAAATATGTTGTTGTTTTTTTTTTTCCCCATCCTTGACAAGCACGTCCATTTCTTTCTTTTGTCAGGATTGTTTACTGTGACGAAACGGACGAGGACAGCTCCAGCGTGAACGTACACCAGCCCACCACGTTTGCCCATAAAAACTTTCAAATGGAAGGCGTCACTGTTTTCTGGGACGAGTTCTCCGAGGCATCCAGAGCTGGGTTCAAGTCATCGCCTCCACCCGCTGTAAGTGTTGATGCAGGGTTCTGACACAGAATGTAGTGTATGTAATGAATATAAACCACAACGGTGTTTCCCGTTATTGAAAAATATTTGCCTCAATCGCATCAACTGAAAGAAAAATATTCGGAGGTGCTTTGAGTATATTGTTTTTGCATTGTCAAGGACAAATCTGGTCGATAGATGTATTTGACCATCGTGGTTAATGTTGGGATTTGTAGCTTGATTCTGGAACTGTTTAAAGTCCTGTTATTGAAAAATAATGCACACCCTTGGAACGTTGTTGACCATTCAGGATCAAGTATTTAACAATGCTGTGGTATAATGTTATTTTACTTCTACTTCTTTTTGTGCAGGAGACCGAGGCCAAGCTCTCGCCCAGCTGGAATCCCAGAATAATATGCGAGCCTCATCCCCAGTTCACAGAGCCTGTGCTTTCTGCGGCGGCCTTTGAGCCCATACAGATTGGGAGCCTTGGGGGTAAAACTGAGCTATCCCTCACACTGAAACACAACCTGGCCTTGCCTGGAGCAAAAGTATGTTTAAATTAATAAAACCTTTTTTTTTCATGAATCAATGAGATGCCAAATTGATTTCTTGGTCAAGATGTCCTATGTTGTAGATCCACAAGCACCTTTTTTAATACAAACTTTGCTCCTCAGTTGGATGTTGACGGCTATATCGATTCGATCATTATTCTGCTGTCCCCGCGCCAAGTTCACCTTCTGCTGGATATGGTTGGTGCTTTCTCGGGGGGAGGAGGTGAGATTTGTTCCAGCCTCACTCGCTTCCTGATAACCTGATGATGACTTTGACGATCAATGAACTCAACGCACTATCCCTTTGTGTAAAGGAGCACAGGAATGGTCCAAGGACAGAAAGAGTCGGCCGATACAGCAGGAGGACGAGTACCGCCTGCACATGGAGCTCAACCGCTGTCTGAAGAAGGACACGGACATCCCCACCGCGGACCCTGACCTCTTTCAGAGCCACGCAACAAGAGCTGCGTCCAGCCGAGGTCGGTGCATGGCAATGTCATCCCGGGTGTTGATGTTTCCTGGATTATATTGGCCAGTTTTCCCTGATCTACTGAGAATCATTCTTCTTTATTTTCCTATTTTCGGTGGTTTGCCCAGAGGACGTGTTCTTCTCGATGGCTGACATGGACATGTCACACAGCCTGTCGTCCCTCCCTCCGCTGGGGGAGCCGCCCACGGTGGACCTGGACCTGTCACTGAACAGCAACTACTCTGTCTCCCCTGGAGAGTCTCCCTCTGGAACTGCAAATGTAGGTGCACTGTGCAGTTAGTTGGGTATTGGAATTAATTTGGTCTAGGTTTGTAGGTTCTGTAGCATTAGGAGCATTTCAATGCATACCCTACCGTTTTTTGTATTTTTGATTTAAGTTTAGTGTCCAAGTACAAAGAATGTGACTTGACATGAGCATGTGTGTGTGTCCTCGTAGGCTATCTGGGATGATTATCTAGAGGTGCCACAGCAACGAGAGAAGCTGGCCAATCCGACTCCATTCCACGTGCGGGATTCACAACTGCCACAAAAACTACAGAGACAGACATGTATGTGGAAGGAACCCTATTATGATGATCTGCAGATGACATGAGAATTGGCCACATATGTTAAACACTTCTTAAAAAAGTGCATGCAATTATGTTGTGTTGTATTTTCAGCTCATCCATCCAAAACTCACTGTGACGAGTCGAGGCCAGAACTGGTGTTTAAGCTCACGCTAGGCAGCATGGCAGTCGTGGTCCTCCACATCGACCCCCTACCCCCACCAAACGCTTCCCCTAGCCCTCTTGGCCCCATTGCCACAGACTTCTTTAGCCTGGTGGGGCCGGGCCGTCTCCAGCCAGCTGCTTTCGTCCGCTCTCGGACCACATTCGACCAAGCCTGTCCCCATGACCACCTAAGGTATTTGAGTTGATAGTAACGGCTGCTATTTCATAGGTTTGCTTTCGATGGGTTATTCAGTAACAACACTGTCTGTTTGGCTACCCTGGTTATATGGTCATAGGTATGTAGTTAGCTAGCTTATTAGAGCACTATATCGGATTAATCAGTTATTTGGTGTGAAGCTTTCTGTTTGACTGGTTCTATCGCCATAGGTTTGTAGGCCAGGGTCTAAGGATCAACTACGAGCACTGCCAGGGTTCCAGCCTGCGTACGTTCTCCACCGACATGTGTCTGGACCAGATGGAGCTGCTGGAGTGTCTCTTCTCCTCCGAGGGGCGCGTCGGTCCACACAGGAAGGCTCAGTACACTGAGGTGAGCCTTCCCTTCCGCACTGCAGCACTTAGCTCTTTGTTTTGAATCAGCGCTTCTTAACGGTCTCAATGTTGCAGCTGGCATGACCTGTGAAGGGTTTAATCTCACGTGTGTTTCTGTCACCGCCTCAGCTCCTGACATTCGACACCACGGGTAATGGCGACGCTTCATCTGCCACCTGCCTTCACCTGCTTTACAAACTGGCAGAGCGCAGAGGCCCTCAGGTAAATGCCACCAATAACACACAAAACCCTTTTTAAATGATTTTAAAACACTCACATAAGCATGCCAGGTCAGTAGGTGGGCAGTAGGTAAAATTTTATGCCAAACACCACAGAAGAACATTAGGAGCATGCAACAACACAGCACAGCGGTGTAATGATGAAGTAACGCTAGGTTGACTTGTAAACATGTAATTAAAACCAAACAGTGCTAGCCATGCGTAAATACACCGGTAGTCCACCATTGTTTGTAGGTTTCTGGCACATGCTCAATGTGTGAACGTTGTGTCACACATTGGTCAATGTGTCAACAATTGCCATGTGAAAATCGAGGTCATGATGTCATCATGTTGCAAAACCTCAGTTTTCCCTGTCTACACGTCAATACTGAATACAGATTTTCTGTATCTTCACCCTGGAAGGAGTTTTCCAAAAGGTCTGTTTTTGAGTGATCTAAAAACACAGTTTGTGTGTGGACAAAAGGCTAAAGCGCAAAAAAAAGCTACATTTAAAAAAATACCTGTGTACGTGTCGACTAGGCCACAGCTGTGCGTGTTTCTCTCCAGGGTGGCCAGGTGCGTCTGAGCACCATTCCCAGGAAGGCGGACATCCAGCTGGAGCTGGGCTCTGCCTGCTTTGAGCTGGACATCAGCATCGTGGATCGCCTCAACTCCCTGCTACAGCCACAGAAGCTGGCCACCACGGAGATGATGGCCTCCCACATGTACACGTCTTACAACAAGCATGTCAGCCTGGTGAGGAAATCTCTGCATGCCACACCAATCAGTTTCAAGCAGTTTCAAACAGTTTCAAGCATAGAGGTGCAGCTATATTGATTGGGGAAAGGGGAATTGTCGTCTATAATGGGTAGGTTGTTCTGGTGATCAGGGCCCGTAAATATCAAGCTTTTTCCAGTTTCACTGCAGTGTGCAATCACCTCTCTGTCCCCTCGGGGACATTGAAGCTCTCGCAGTCTTCTGGCATGCGCGTCAAGTTAAAAGTGCTGTTGATAGTAATCGATATTGTTCTCTCCACACATTCCTTTTTATGCTGACTAGTCACCGTAGGACTGTTTCCATTTTGTTTTTACCGTGGATGTATTAATTGGCACAAGCTCTGTGAGTAAAATGCTCTCGGAAGATCCGAGCGTCCTACTAACCCAATCAAATAAAAAATAAAAAAATAAAAGTAAAATCCTAAATCAACGTAAATATACCGTAACCTAGGCTAATCATTTTTCAAATTTTGCCACGTCTCGCGTGAGAAACGCTGTGGCAGTTTAAAACACAACAATGTCCCCCCATAATGACAAATCATTTCACGATAAATTACTAAACAATAACCAAAAAAGCATTACTACCTCCATAATAACTAACATCCAATGCTCCCATGCTTCCGAAATGGTGGCATTGCGATGTACAAGCCCTATACTCAGTGAGTAAAGGAACCCTTTATGAACTCCACAGCATAAGGCCTTTGCAGAGGTGTTCCTCGAGGACACCCGCACACCGACCCACTGCTACGTCACGCTGAGTGTCCAAGCCCCTGTGATGCGCCTGGCTGTCCGCTTCCCGATCCCAGACCTGCGCTCGGACCAGGAGCGCGGCCCCTGGTTCAAGAAATCACTGCAGAAGGAGGTCTTCTACCTGGACCTGGAGGACCTGGAGCTGAAGACAGAGTTCATGGGAGGCAGCTCCCCCGACCAGACCAAGATGGAGCTCATTTTCAGGGAGCTCACAGGTACGTCACTACAAGAGAAGACATTCTCACTTTTTGTGTGTAAATACCTTGAAACCTTGACTGGGGACGAGTTTCTTCCCACAGGCTGTCAGAGCCTTGAACAATAAAGACATTTAAATCCATTCAGTCACTTTTAATACTTTTAACCTATTTTGTATATTTTGCTATTTTGGTATATTTTTATCTCGTATTTTGTTTATAACTTAGCTTTTTTAAATTTCTTGTACTTGCATTGTGCACTGCCTGGGAGTTTGACGCAACAATATTTCACTATACGTACTTGTATGTACAGTATATGTGACAAATAAAATCCCTTGAATCCTAACGGACTGTGTTCGTCTCCATCTCCACCCAGGGCGGTTCCAGGAAGAACCAGACCAAGCAGCCACTCGGTTCCTCCGAGTGTCTCACACTATGGACGGAGACATGGCGACGTCTGACAGCGGCAAATTCGATTGGCCCCGGTGAGCGCAGCAAATAAATTTGAGCCAATAACGAAACTGAGAGTCTTTATGCTGGAGCAGTCCAGTAACGATACATGTGACTGGGTCACTGATGTCTTGGCAGGGTTGTCCTGAAGGTGAACCCCACCGCCGTCCACTCCATCCTGGAGCGTGTGACCGCTGAGGATGACGAGGGCGCCGAGGACCACTCCCCCGAGGAGGAAGAGGAGGAAGGTGCAGCTCACTCTCTGAAGGACGTGTGTGACTTTGGGAAACCCGAGCCGTCGCCCTTTTCCTCACGCAGGGTCATGTACGAGAATGAAGAGGTTGGTGCTGAATGGAAGAGCTGTGGAGGAGGATGTTATTTTTAATAATTCAAATATGAAAAGAATAAAGGAACCGGTCTCCTTTTATTACTCTACATGGGGGGAAAAATACATTATTTCAATTGAGTTTAAATCTATTTGATTGTGCAGATGGGATTGTGCCAAATCGATGCGTTGTAAAGGGTAACACATAGCTTCTATTTACTAGGATTTTAATGTCACAAATAAAAAAGCCATGTAGCTTAGACTAGCTGTAATCTAAAGTGGCCCTACAAAATGGATTTCTGATATGACCATAGTACCATTGTATTGTCTTCAGATGGTCATTCCTGGTGACGTTGCAGAGATGACAGAGTTCCAGGAGAAGACCATGAACAACTCACGCTTCATCCTGGAGCTGTGTCTCCCCAACGTGCAGTTAGCACTACCCAGCAAGGCCTTCTATGAGAAACTGCACAACAGGTACACTCAACACATCCAGTTTGTCAGCTTTCAGACCAACGTTGCTTGTACACCAGGGTACCCGCGAAGGTATTAAAAGTATAAAAAAAGTCTTAAATATTATTTGCATAGGTCTTAAATATTTTTTGCAACTGTCAGGAGAGGAGAAATAATAAACCTCAAACCAGTAAATGTCAAACGTTTATGTATTTTATGTGGAATAGATATTTATTTGCGTCCCACGGCATGCACGAGCTGTGTTGACCACTGTACTGGTGTGATAACTTAATGCGCGTGCAGGATACTTTTGTCGTCAGACAAGCAGCACTGCTATATTGCACTATGTCTATACATGTGTATACGTAAAGAGGACTGTCATTTACCTATACGCCGCTGGGCTGTGAAATCGGTATAAAATTGTGTTCTAAGTGGTATTAAAAGGTCTTAAATTGAACTGGTTGAAACCTGCAGATACGCTCTGGGCACATTCTTCCTTTTCCTATGTATTTACTGAACTTGAACGGGTGGTTCCAGAATAAACAACGATCTGCTACTGTGGGAGCCTACCGCTCCATCCCCAGTGGAGACGGTGGAGAACATGCCCTACGGGGTGGGACTCTCTGTGGCCAGTCAGCTCATCAACACCTACGCTAAGGACAGCTCCAGCCAGTTCCGCTCCACCGGCACAGAGGGTAACAGAAATCAACTGATGATGTATATCTAAAAATTAAATGGCATTTCATAAAATGCATTATAAATCAGAGTTTTACCATCTTCACAAACTGATGTTTGAAATGATTGTTTGTTTATGGAAACAGTCAGCTACTGTAAAAATGTATTTAATTGTGTATTATGGTCAGTAAATTAAACTTACTTAGCTAATGGTTTTAAGCAGATATTTTGAATCTCTGGATTTTTTTTGTTTCATTATTGTTTGTTTCATATGTTGTCATATCATGCTTTTGGCTCAGTCTGTGAAAAAAGCCATACTGTAGTTTCTCTTCGACTCCGCACTTCTACCTGTGATATAACAAACCAAACTGACCAGCAAACCTGTCTACACTGATGATGCTGATGTGCCTCCCTCTGTACTGTGCTCCCAGAGGACACAAGCGGCTCTGAAGAGGAGAACCAGCAGTACTACTCTCCAGCATCGGACCTCCACCCCAGGTCTCGTAGGAAGAGGACCCGGTCCAAGGCCCAGAGCAGGACCTCCCAGAGCCTGTTTGCCGTTGTCCTGAGTGTCAACCACGGCTTGGTGTCCATTCATACTGATGCCAAGGTAAGCCCAGAGGAAGACGCTAGACGGTTCTGATCCATCAAACCTGGCCAGATTACCGGAAATTGTTGACAGAGGGAGGAGTGAGAGTGGGAACTATTACAAATATTGCGTATTGTTGTTGTATTGTTGGGTATAATGATGAATGTATATTAAGAGCTATGACTGATTGAAGTATTTATTGTATTTTGAACCTGTCTTTGTATTTATTGTATTAGCATTTGTGTTGACCTGCCCAGGAACTGCAGATGGAAATTAGCTAGTAGCTAAATCTGGTACAATGCATCTTTTCTCCTTGTGCGAGACTGTTTTTGTATATGGTCCCTGACAAATTCATGTGGTAAACTAAAACTAATGGGACTCATTGATTGTGGACTTGATCTCTCCAGAGAGAGGACAAGACCGTGCTGAAGCACAAACATGGCGAGTTCTGGCTGGAGGTGAAGAACGCCACGCTGTTCACCGTGGCGCAGTATGAGGGCTACACAGACCAACACTACATCTGC
Source organism: Merluccius polli (assembly GCA_030340625.1). NCBI lineage: Eukaryota > Metazoa > Chordata > Actinopteri > Gadiformes > Merlucciidae > Merluccius > Merluccius polli. The sequence goes on from JAOPHQ010005163.1 coordinate 58,279, forward strand.
TTCCACACCAGTAACATCTGCATGTATCACCAAGGTAACCACACATACACGTCGGACAACCTAGTCGCTAAATCCATATCATGTCTCTTTGTATTGTAGTTGGCATGTGTTGTGCGAAATGTTTGATTTAAAATCATGATAATAGCAAACTTCCCAGGACTTGTGGATAGAGACTTGTCCGGCACGGAGATCAAGTTGCCTTGCAGAACGCGTCCCCATTGGTTAGAACCGGGCATCTACCAAACGGAGACGGTCCCCGACCGATCTCCGACGGCGTCAGAAGGCATGGGCCTGGAGGCACACAGCATGCTCTCTTTTGCCATCAAAATCTCCTCCCAGAACGCAGAGCGCACTGTCAAGGTAGGCTCTGGTGGTGAATAGAAAACACTGGAAACACAATGACGAATGGCTTTATGGAAGCACTGTGTAGGATTCTCTAGTCTAGTGATTCCAGATAGTCAATAAAGCTATTAGACTTAGTATTAGTTCTAAAGGCATTTCATTTCCCTCAATGCAAATACAGGCTTACAAAGTCAAAGTCAATTGCAAATGTCATCACTTCGGGGAGCGGTGACATACATTTCAGGAAGAATTCAGGCCAGACAGGTTTATCAATTATCATTGTACATAGAACTCGTGACTGAGAATATGGATAAAAATATGAGAACAGAAACACAGAAACATTCAGACACAGTTCCCTTTAAATGGTACATCAGGGAAACTTGACGTGTCTGAACAATTAGCACACTCTTCATCTGGGTTACACTTTAGTGTATTATTTGCTGTTCTTTATTTCCCCACCGGGTGCATACAATGTGGGCTTGTTTGTTAATAGTGTTCTCAGCCAGTCTGGGTCTGAAGTCCAAGGCTGTTTTTTGTGTTCATTTTAATCAGCCCTCTTTCTTCCTGGCTGCAGTGTGACCACAGTATGACGGCTTTTAAGCCCCTCAGCCTTTAACAAGTGTTATAAACTATTTTTATGCCTTGCTCACACTCTTTCATGACAAATCACTTGAGCACTGCTACTGCACTGAAACCTCAGACAATGTTGTCACAGAAGCTCTGGTTAAACCTCAGCCCCCTTGATCCTAGTTGAGTTTGTGGGGTGCTTGATGTTTGCCTGATGAAGTGCTTTGGCCCAAACTATCTGGCGGTGTGGGCCGCACTTTAGCTGTTTGCTCCTTGCTCTATTCTGCAGGAGCTACTGGTCGCCGTGGGAGTTAGAGGAGCCACACTCCAGCACAGAGTGGTCCCACAGGGCCTGGGCTGGTACGAGCAGGTAGGGCGGCTTGCTGTCTCAAACTTTCAGAAGAGCCCAGGATTCATAGGAAACATTTTGAAGCTTTTTAGCCGACTCCAAGGACAATTCATGGTTTTATATTTCATCTGATGTTTTTGTTCTTTTTTGTCTGTATCGCCATGCATTAGATCGTGGACTTCCTGAATGTGTCTGATGAGCCGGTGTTGGGTTACACTCCTCCCACCTCGGTCACCACGCTGCATCTACACCTGTGGAGCTGCTCTTTAGACTACAGGTTGCAAATTAAAGCTGTGCCATTGATTCAGGTGTATGACAATAGTGTATTGTTGTCATGGTGGCTATTAAAATCACAGGTCTTTATCTGACCTCCCTCTCTATGAAAAATGGGTTGTACTCCCCTCAGACTGATAGCATAAACTACTGAACTACCAACTGAATATGCTATATTGTCAGCCAAAAGCCATTTGACCCAATGTATGTAACTGTATCTTATAAACTCTATAAGGTACAGCGTTCTTCTGTAATATAGAATAACATAGGGTGTGACATTGATGGTAGTTAGGCTGTTACATGCTAATTAAGTTGTAGAAGAACAATATAAAAATAATGGATGACGATGACCTATGAATGGAGTGGTAAATAGCCTACAAGTGGTAATTGGGTCATACTATACTACGTATCACACTACACCCCCACCCCCTCCTCCTTCTTAAGGTCAGATACTTTAAGGCATTTTCCCAGTAAGGTATCTCTACTTTTAGTTGAAGGGATGGTTCGTTTTTTTTAAGTGGGGTTGTATGAGATACTTGTCGGTGAAGGCGTTCAGCGCACCCCCAGTTTGGAGAAGCAGACGGCTGTACCAGCACAGACGCTAATGTACTGCTGTGAACGGGGCCAGCAGCAAAACTTATTTTAGCTGCCTAAAAAAAGGCCCACCAAAAAAATCTATATCAGTTTAAGTGTACGCTATATAAGTAATATTCTTACCGCTTTACCTTTCCGTCAGACAGCCCTTTCCTTTGGCACTACATTTTCTCAACCGTAGAACTTCTGTATTCCTACGCATAAGCACAATTGTACTACGCCGCCCACAGATCAGCTGTTTGGGTAAGAAAGTGCCGTTGCGAGAGAGTGCCGCCAATATGAGTGAATATGACCTAATGCATGCATTGTTTGTGCCCAACAGACCTCTTTACCTGCCACTGAGATCACTGCTGGTGGTAGAGACGTTCAGCGTGTCCAGCAGCGTCTCTTTGGATCTTTCGTCATCTACGCTCAGGTACAAGGCCTTCTTCCCTTGATCCAGTTGACATGTTGATATGGCAACCGCATTGTTTAATATGCTGTTGCTCAGTTAAGTGTGATCATTAATTATGTTCAGGATCATCCTGGATGAAGCCGCTCTATTCCTCTCCGACAAGAGCAATGCTGTTTCTGTCAATCTACTGCGAGGTAAGTTGACATTTCAGTCAGGCCTTGCAGGGGTTTAAACTATGGTTAGTACCAGCAATCTGACTTGTCTGTCTCCCTTGTGTTTTCTAGACTATGTGCAAGTGGTGGACATGGGGACATTGGAGTTGAGGATTACCGCTGTCAAACCTGGAGTGAATAGAGAATTGGTACGAGGTTGCTATCTCTTCCGTTGGATATGTATGCTTTAAAGTCAAAATCTACCCTCTAATGACCCAGATGTTCACCCAGATATATGATAGATAGATCAGCCTACCAGTTTGTACAGTCCACTGGATAGCATGCTAGGCTGATCTATCCATCATACATCTGGGTGAACACTTCCAATTGTGATTTCACTAGAGGGTAGATTTTTGACTGGCTTGTAATGACTAATCGATTTAACACCTGGTGGTAAAATAGGGGCCCTTTAACCTGTTTTATAATTGTTGAGACTATAATGCAATCATGTCATATTCTGTTCATTTTCTGTCATTGGGAGAGCAGTCGGAGCCCAGATTCGAGCTACGCTGCTCCAGTGATGTCATTCACATTCGGACATGCTCAGACTCCTGCGCGGCCCTCATGAACCTCATCCAGTATGTGGCGAGCTATGGAGACCTGATGCCACCAACTGGCCAGGAGGCCAAGAGCTGCATTGCCCCACAGAGGCCTAAGGTCAATAAGACATGATAACACTTTATTTATCCAACATGGAAATTCAGACCAGCAGTCCAGATGTGTTGAAATAATTGCGCTACTCTCTTATAGAGTGGAGATTAGATTAAACAATGAATATTTAACTTTTTTTTATGGACAGGTGGAGTTGCCCAGCAGGCCCCCGTCTCTGGCTCCGTTGCTCCCAGAGACGGAGCAGCAGATGCTGCAGGACCTGATGAGTGAGGCCATGGAGGAGACGGATGGACAGCATGCACAGGGCCTGCAGCAGAACGGTGAGAACAGTTCATCACAATGCACAGAGGAACGTCTTTGGTCTTTGGTACCATATACCAGAATGGTATCATTTTCTGATAAACTTAAATTTGTTGTTTATTTTTTGATCTTGCACAGGTGTACACGAGGTGCTCCATCAAGATCTCGACCCCCCTCGCTCGGACCTCTTCCTGTTTCCAGACGAGAGTGGGAATTCCACCCAGGAGTCGAGCCCCTCCTACCCCATACTCCACTCCCCACTCATCACCCCCCGTCCCCAATCTGGCCCAGGAGGCTGACGACTTCTGTATCCTGGACACTCCAGGCTCCAGAGGGGATGTAGGCTCATTTACTGATCATACGAAAATGTTTGAAAAGTCTCCCGCACTCAGCAGCTGACAATGCAACACCTTGTTTATGAATGGTAACATTTCAGTACTAGAACTTTGCCATGACTTTGCGCCATCATAATCCATTCACAGTCGGTCCTGATGATACAAAAGTTTGTTGAAACCACTTTGCCTGGTATGGCATTTCATTGCTCGAAGGTTATAATCACATTATGAGAAACCTAATTAACACTAGGGTTTTTGCCTAGTCTTTCGATGACAAGAGCATGTTTTGTGTTCAACTTTTTAGAATGACACAGGTTTAATAATGCTGTGCTTTCCACCCTCGTCTTAAGAATGCTGTGTCCTACTGCAGATACTGGAGGCTCCTGTTGTGACTTTAACAGAGCATGCGAACATGTCTGTCAAATGATATGATTACTCCAAGTAATGGAGTCCATGTAAACGCAGCATACGATTAATCCCAGTAATTAGAGTATGGTAGTGTGTGTGTGTGTGTCTCAGGATCGGAACCAAGAGCCTATAGTGAACCAGCTGACCTCCAGTTCCATAATAATCAAGGACAATTACTTCAGCCAGCCTTTGGAGGGAACAGGCTCGGGCCGCGGCGCCATGAACTATCCTGTCCCAGAAGTGCGCTACCTCATAAAGGAGATCTCTGTGGTTTGGCATCTGTACGGCGGGAAAGACTTTGGGAACACCACCTTCACGGCCTCTCCTGCCAGGAGTCGGGGGTGAGAGACGCGCACCGTAAGACACCATTACATGTTCCAACTTATTGAGTTTGTTCACGCCACGTCATTTGCTTGTTTTGTTTGTTTTTCCGCGGCAGGACGACGCCCTACAGCTCCCCTTGTCAGACGCCAGTCAGACAGAGCCGGGGAGGTGGGGGGCGTCCCGGAGGTGGAAGAGGAAGGAACCCAGACGTCCTGATGGAGATACAGCTCAGCAAGGTAACACTCCACCAGCCTCATGCCTCCTCGTGTCTCATTAGTGACGTGCTTTTGAAGCGCCATGCTCTCGTCGAAGAGTCCATTAACGGGCTGCGTGCGGCGCCCACTCAGGTCAGGTTCCAGCACGAGGTCTACCCACATTCCCCGGGGGCCCCTGGCTCCACCGCCGACCAGCCCGTGTCCCGGCAGGTGTTTACTGTGCAGGACCTGGAGATCCGGGACAGGCTGGCCACCTCGCAGATGAACAAGTTCCTTTACCTCTACTCCAGCAAGGAGATGCCCCGCAAAGCCCACTCAAACATGGTGAGGGAGGCGGTAATGTCACAATCGGGCTTGTACATCACCACGTCACATCCTATAGCCCGGTAATATTAAGGCTCTTAATTAATTTCTCTGCTTTGTTTCTTCCTCAGTTGACAGTCCGGGCGCTACACATGTGTCCAGAGGCTGGTCAGGCTCCTCAGGAGTGCTGTTTACGTGTTTCCTTGATGCCCCTTCGCCTCAACGTCGACCAGGTAACAAACAAACAAAACCCAAAGTTTGGTTTGTACATCAAATGAAAATAAAAAATAAAAACCTACCTATCGCCAAACCCAGGCTTGTCTAAAGGTATTTAAGCGCAATTCAGTTTAAGGAACATTTGCATCCACCACGATTGTTTTTGTCTACAGGATGCCCTGTTCTTCTTGAAGGACTTCTTTACCAGTCTCGCTGCAGAGGTAGAACTGTTCTCTCCACCCGACCAGGAAGGTAAAGCTACTTCACAATAGTCCTCCAAGTAACTTAGATGAGGAAGATCATCGTTAACTAAGAACTTTACAGTGTCATCATGTCGGTGTCATGCATGAATCAGTTTGTTTCTTCTCGCTTTGTGTCCGAAGCTCTCTGCGTATCCGTGAAGAAACCGGCTGGGCCAGAGATCTCCTGCAGCTTCTCCAAGTACCCCGGCAACAACCAGGACCCGGCGCCCATCATCTCTGTGCCGGCCCAGAGGAGACTCAGCCACAATGGCCTGTCCACCTCCGGGAGGGAGGAATGTGACACCGATGCTGCCTCCTCTTCCTTCACAGACCAACCTGTTTTTTTCAGGTGAGGATCTCGAAGGATCTCCATTATGTCTTTTTTTTTGCAAATAATTTCAGTTGGTCGAGATTTTTGTTCATCATACTATGTTCATGTTTTGTCTTTTTTCCAACAGGGAGTTTCGTTTCACTTCAGAGGTTCCAATCCGCTTGGATTACCACGGGAAGCATGTTTCCATGGAGCAGGTAAAGGCACCGTCAAAATGAGTTGACCTTTGTGTTAAGTTGTGCTGTCTGAATGTGGAAACATTGTTGTTGTTGTTTCAGGGAACCTTCGCGGGGATCGTCATTGGGTTGACCCAGCTGAATTGCTCCGAGCTGAAACTGAGACGTCTGTGCTATAGACAAGGGTATGTTCGACATCAGTAAAATATCGGAATGGACTGGCCGCTGTTTAGCTCATCATATCAGAGGCACAAATGTGCTACAGTTAGTCGAAGTTGAAGATTATGTAGTATACAGAATACGTTAAATCAGTGGTCTTTCTTTAGTAACGGTTGGTTTTCTTTGCAGTCTGTTAGGGGTGGATAAACTCTTCTCATATGCAATAAATGAGTGGTTAAATGACATCAAGAAGAACCAGCTTCCAGGACTTCTCGGTGGAGTGGGGCCTATTCACTCTCTGGTGCAGCTGGGTGAGTACCACATGGCTGATCAATATCCTCACATGCAGAGGACACCAACAACCAACTCCTACTACTACATTGGGTTTTGGAAAAGTGACTGTATTTTCATTGTGTCTTGTGGTAAAGAGCACAAGACAGAAAGTGTTTTTGTTTCCAGTCAGTCCCTCCAAGATTTCACGGGCCTTTTTTGTGATTGTTGCGGCCTAAAATGCCTGATGTTGCGTGAGCTTTTCCAAAAAATTGCGATGAAAGTTGCTGTGTTTTTTAGGCTTTTGTTGCGATTACAGTGCGAGAGGATGTGAAAGTTGCGATAAAAGTTGCTAAAGTTGCGATTTTTTAAATCTTTTAATTTTTTAATTTTTTAAATTCTAATATCTTTCGCAGATATTTTGGTCGGCAAGTTTGACATGTTGGACGCGCACATGCTGCATTTCTTGAATATCTTGAATGCGGTAAACACGGAAGTAAGGCGGAAGGTAGTTTGTCGACGTCAGTTCAAGACGACGCCAATGATTGGTCAAATTTGTGGGAAAGTTGCGGTGATTGGTTAAAATTGCAACACCGCCCTGAATTCGCAGGGATTGGCTGAAGTTGTGTTGAAGTTGCAAATCGCAGCATCATGAAATCCTGGAGGGTCTGTCCAGTATAGCCAGCATTACACTGCGGTTGCTGGTGAAATTAATGTTCTGCTCCTGGCATTGTAGCACTTGTTTTTGCTAAGCACTTCATCACATCAAAACTACTAGTCTGTACCCCTTTAACCCTGGCTGATGAAAACCCTGTTCATCCTCCTCGTCATTGTGCTCAGTTCAGGGATTCAGAGACTTGGTCTGGCTGCCCATTGAGCAGTACCGCAAGGACGGTCGGATCGTGCGCGGATTCCAGCGCGGCACCGCGTCTTTTGGGACCTCCACTGCTATGGCCGCTCTGGAGCTCACCAACCGCATGGTGCGGACCATCCAGGTACAGTCGCCTCCTTTGTTACAGGTGCCATTAGTCCAATATCAACATGAGAGATGGCCCTCGAGCCTAAGAGGAAAAGGTCATTGGAAGGCCCTTTTTTTGAGTGTCGTGTGTCTTTATCATTGGTTTAGTCGGCAGCGGAGACGGCGTATGACATGGTGTCTCCCGGGCCTGATGAAAGAGATCCCAGAAGGATGAAGCGTATTTATCACTACAGGCTGGCTCACCAGCCAGTGGACCTGAGGGAAGGCGTAGCTAAAGCCTACACCGTCGTCAAAGAGGTATGGAAACATACCTTTTTTTGTGTTTTTTGCCACAAAAAAAGGACATTTTATAGTTGAGTTGAACCTACACAAAATTCCTTCCTGTACATTTTGGCACACAAGTTTGGCACAAAAATGAACCATCCGCTCGGGGACCACCATTAGGTTCATTCACATACGCACACAACTAGTGTTGTGGTTGCGCCGAATGAAAAGGTGCCTAATGATTGTGAATGCCAATTGAGGGGTGGTGTTGTGTGACGCGTGTCCGCGTGTCCTCAGGGAATCACCGACACGGCGCTGACCATCTACGACACGGCCACGCGGGAGCACGAGCACCGCGGCATGACGGGGGCGGTGGGCGGGGTTCTGCGGCAGCTGCCCCCGGCGGTGGTCAAGCCCCTGATCATGGCCACCGAGGCCACCTCCAACGTCCTGGGTGGGATGAGAAACCAGATCCACCCCGACGCCCGCCAGGAGGAGTCTCAGAAGTGGAGACAAGGGGAGGAGTAGTTGCCTGACCCCTCGTCTCCCGGAAGGGGGCGGAAAATAACAGTTATTATTGCACAAGATATGCGCTGCCAGTGACGATTCACATTTCAACGACTGTAGACTGCTCGGCACTTTTCAGACTGGAAGATTTTGATGTGTTTTTTTGTTGTTGTTGCTGTTTCAAGGTGAAAAAAAAGCTTTTAACGATTCAATAAGTAAACTATCTTGTAAATAGGGTTTCATCTCATAGGATATGTGGCACTTCGGTTTCATGTGATTTGGCATGTGTTAGACTACCGCAAAATCTCACTCATGGTGCCTTCATAGTGAGTTATCTAATGCAACGTTGAGAAAAAGGGACTTCGCCAGCGATGGGAATATATGCCAAACAGAGCGGCATATCGTTATGTGGAGACAGTTCTGTTTCATAAGTGAAGTAGAAACGGTTGGCCACAGTGCATTGCCTCATGAAACGCCTACATAAAGTTAATTAATTATGTCAACAAACAAGTCATATCCAACATGTGATGTCCTCAAATCCATACAATGAAGAATTGTTACTTGTGTTCCTAATATGTAATAGTTCATGCATATGTAAACACTAAGGGTAGTCACAGCAGTGTGAATGTTTTTCTGCATAAATGGCCCCCTCTAGTGACAGGTTATGTATACCTTGAGCACATGAATGATACATGGGGCAAAGACCTGACTTTATTCTTACGGTTAAATTATTATTTCGGCGCCTGTAACTACTGCTGGCCAAAGTCTAATTGTCATGCAAGCTGCTTTTCTAACACTGAATCTTTTTATTTTATTCCTCTATTGTTATCCTTGTCGGTTTGCCACTTACATTTCGCAGTTGTTGATCCAAAACGTACGAAAGCTTACTCTGCATTGGTTTAAGACCTGTAACCAAAGTCTTAATATTGATTTTTAAGTTAATGTTTAAATGGTACAGTTGAACGTTACGCTTTAGTGATCCGCAGTCTTTGAATCTGCTCTGCTCCTTGTTGTAAATACGTGTACAGGTAATTTTTGGTCTTTGTATTAAAAGCATGAATTGTTAAATTAAAAACGGAGACATGACAATAAGCATACGATGCATTTTTTTCATTTTTCATTAGTTGTATCCTAGTTTAGATACTATTCATAAGGATTCAGATCAGGGGCGAGGCTAGCCCATTTTTAGGGGTGCTGAAGCACCCCTAAAAACAGGCTCAGCACCCCTAAAACTTGGGTAAGAAATGTTATTCTAAAAATTGTGTTTGTCTTTGACAGGGTTAAATAATGTCCAAAACATACTCCGTAGTTTGTGGTTTAAAATGTATATGTTAAGGACAAAAATGAAAACATCCCCGCTTAGCAAATGGTATCATCCTCTTCTCACCCCTCCTTCTCCTCTGCACCGCTCCGCAGCCCGACCGTCCAGCGCGACTCACGCAGAGTGAGATCCGTTTAGTTGTAGTGTTGTGAATAAACTAAGTAAGTAATGCTCCAAAGCTGTCTCACACTTCTTTCCTTTTACCGAGAGTTGTTCCGGTTCCGATACCATATCGGTGAGTGCTGGAGTCCAGGCACCGTTTACCAGTTAGCTCTGTTAGCCCGGTTAGCTCCGTAACTTACGCAATTCACGTAAATAACTTACGCAATTTACGTAACTTACGCAATAAGTTACGCAATTTACGTAACTTACGCAATTTACGTAAGTTATTTACGTAATTTGCGTAACTTACGCAATTCACGTAACTTACGCAATTTACGTAAATTGCGTAACTTATTGCGTAACTTACGCAATTCACTAACTTACGCAATAAGTTACGCAATTTACGTAACTTACGCAATTTACGTAAATACCTTACGTAATTTGCGTAAGTTACGTAATTTGCGTAAGTTACGTAATTTGCGTAAGTTATTGCGTAAGTTACGTAAATTGCGTAACTTACGCAATTCACGTAAATAACTTACGCAATTTACGTAACTTACGCAATAAGTTACGCAATTTACGTAACTTACGCAATTTACGTAAATACCTTACGTAACTTATTGCGTAAGTTACGTAAATTGCGTAACTTATTGCGTAAGTTACGTAAATTGCGTAACTTATTGCGTAAGTTACGTAAATTGCGTAACTTACGCAATTCACGTAAATAACTTACGTAAATTGCGTAAGTTACGCAAATTACGTAAATAACTTACGTAAGTTACGTAAATTGCGTAACTTATTGCGTAAGTTACCAATTTACGTAACTTACGCAAATTACGTAAGTTATTTACGTAAGTTACGTAACTTATGCAAATTACGTAAGTTATTTACGTAAGTTACGCAATTTACGTAAGTTACGTAAATAACTTACGTAATTTAACGTAACTTAACAACGTAAATAACGTTAATAAAGTTAACAACGGTAACAACGTTAATAATGTTAATAACGTTAATAACGTTAACAATATCAAAAACCTTTCTCAATCAATACATTCTCATGAAATATAACATGAAGCCCTGCCAGTGATGCGGCGTTTGGACCAGAGTGAAAACAAACGAAACGACACATCACTGTATACCACCAGTATGTGTGAAAACACTCACTGTGGCTTTTTAAATTAATTGTTATTTATTCATAGATTTATATCTGTTATTTTTCAGTTGTCTGACTATCAAGACAATAAAATAAAGTTAAATGTTTTTGTTTTGCTGTATTCATTCATTTTACAGAGGATTTAACCTGAACCAGGCTTTGCAACAATAATAATCACATCACATTCATGGGGGCATAGTATATACTAACTCCTAGCGTTACTCTGTGTGTGTGTGTGTGTGTGTGTGTGTGTGTGTGTGTGTGTGTGTGTGTGAATGATAAAGTTATTTTTCAATAGACATATTTTTTGTTTTTGTGTGAAAAAAGGGTGGGTGGTGGCAGTGGGGCTCATTGGGTGCTCAGCACCCCTAAAGCTCTGACCCTAGAATCGCCCCTGCTCATGACCATGGACGTTGCTAGCAATTGAAATAATCCGGGGCTGTAGCCCAGACCAGGGTTGGACTGGGAACCAAATTCGGCCCTAGCAATTTTCTCTGACGGGGGGCGGGGGGGTGCGCGATCGTAACACACCCCGGACCGACGACCGACGTGGGGGGGGGGGGGTATTTTTTATTTCACGGCACAGAGATCCGGGGCTATTCCCAAAAGATCCGGGGCTATAGCCCCGAATGCCCAGGTCTAACAACGTCCATGCTCATGACCACAAGGTGAGAAGTGGTGCTGAGCCAAGAGGAACATTGTTGAAGCATTCATCTCATTCTGATTCATCACTCACCGCATGGAGGTGGACCTCAGGACTGTGTCCTCCTTCAGTCAAGCTCAGGTCTCTCTCTCTTTATCTCCCTCTGTCTCCCTCTGCGTGTCTCGATGGGGTGTGTGGTAAGTGTCCTAGACCTGGCTGAGCAGCAGGGGGTCAAGAGGGTCAAGATCCACAATAAACATTTTGATAAAAATACAGAATACATCTAATATACGCATGCCTTGTCTTATATTATATTTCATGAGAATGTATTGATTGAGAAAGGTTTTTGATATTGTTAACGTTATTAAAGGCCATGGTGCAGGTTTAATTTTCTAACGAATTTGTGCATTTGCTTGTTGGTAATAAACATTTAAACTGTTATTCATTGTATTTGATGTTGTTGGGTATCACAAAACGTAATATAATACAAAAAAGTTCGTTTTTAGCCGTCTATATTTTAGCAGTTCGCGATTGATTCTCATTTCCCCCACAATGCATTGCATGACGTCACATGGGTGAGACGACAGACCAAAGCCCGCCGTGAGACCATTGAGAGAGACGAGTAGAGAGAGACTAGTAAGAGATTGTTCAGCAGATTATACAGATAAATACATATATATAGCCTAGATAGAGAGATAGATAGATAGACAGCATAGAACGATAGATAAATAGATACATAGAGAGAGATAGCCAGATAGCATAGCATAGACAGATAGCGTAGATAGCTAGATAGATAAACCCTCGAACCGGTATAATGCCGGGCTACTGTGCTTGTGCCGGTTGTAAGAACTCCACCAAAACTGGACACAGCTCTATGGCTTCCCGAAGGACAAGGCAACCCTTCGACAGTGGGTTCACTTTGTCCGAGGCGGGCACATTTTTCAATGACCTCCGTCACCGCCAATACCAAGATTTGCAGCGCGCATTTCAAGGAGGACTACGACGAAGGGGATGCCAGAATGGTATCACTCGGGTTGAAGACCGAGAGGCTGGCGAAGCTGATTCCGACCACCGTGCCGTCTGTGCACAGCACCTCTTCGCCTGCCGCTACCACACCGAGAGGCACCGAGAAAGCAGAGATGCTACGGTAAGCCTCATGCTAATGCATGTCATGTTTATCTGCGCGTTAGCTAACCCTGTGCATACTACATACTGTGTTCCCTTTGACACCGCCTCCACTACAGTCATGATCAGTCTGAGATTAGAAAATGTCCAAAATGTCTAAATGTCCAAAAGCTTGTCGTATCTAACTAGAAAGCACCATGACTAGTGTTTGTTTGGATCACTGGCAAGCGGCTTTCACAACAGCGCGTGTGTGTTTGACTATTACGGTTCTTTCATATGTATTAAACGTGACTGTGTCGCTGACCCTTTTGAATTTGTTTGCGCAAGATGTTGATCGATGCTGCACAGCAGGAGACCGCGGACAGTGTCGATGTGAATGACCCCTTGCCCTCCACTTGTGACACTGGGACGCAGTGCAATGTGAAGCCCCGAAGGTCTCACGGTAAATGTTGGGTATTTTGGGTGGTCGATATGCTGTCTAAAACATGCGTTTCCAAAATCTATGCATACAGGACATTTCCATACACATTGATGAAATTAATACATAGCCTACGTCAAAACATAACCACGTAGATTTGCCATGATTGTCATATGTTTGGGTATGTTTACTACCTCTGCCACAGCTGTGCAGGTGAACCTGAAGCCCAAGATGGTCAGTGTGAGGACACAGACCCAAACTTCCACCCCCCTCACTAGTCCTGACCAGACCGATGATGAAGATGATCCGTCTGTCATCAGCGATTCATCGTGGGTGCCTGGAGGACATATGTCTGAGGATGAGGAGGAATTGTGTGAGGAGGAGCCATCTCACACCTGTGACCCCCACCAAAAGTGAGATAATTTAAAGCCAACGTAGACCAACTTTGCATTTTCCTTTTTGTGTATCTGGTAGAATTGAATTCCCCCCCCTCTCTCTTTTTTGTTGTAGTGGCATTGACAAATTCATTGTTTGCCAAGAGGTGCTCATGAGCCTGTTTGCCCTCTGTCCGGCCTGTTGTGAGAAGTCGGATAGTAGGTTTTGTATACACAGCAGGCCATATCTCATTAGAAAATCAGAATATCTAATTAAAATTTGATAGCCCTGACTGTCTGCCCACATTCAAATTTGTCTTGCCAGTTAATTTACAATGTATGTACCAGGCTTTAGGCTGTGGGTTTATGATGCCATCATATTTGAGTGTTATACACTACTGGTCATGTGTGTTTCATTGAAAACATTTGACCAGTAATGTACCGTACTTACTCTATATTGAAACCTGATATACTGTTGATTACTCTTTTTTTTTCTTTTTTCTTTTTTACATATCTAGGTCTGTGCATCATGTGGCTACCAACGTTTCTGGCAAAACCAGCCAATGCTCCACAGGAACATGGTGTCTCGTATTTCGGATCCCACAATGTGCTCCAATGCTCACATATCCCAACCAATACCTTTAAACATGTATCATTCATAGAGTTACATTTATGCAAAATACCAATTAATTATGGGTGTGATAAATGCCCACAAAGTTGAAAGTTTAACTAGATACAAGACAGATTGTACTTGACAGTATGGATATGATCTACATCCAAGTCCAAAGCTGTTATATAAACTGAATTTAGAATTCAAGTTTAGGCATTGTACAGATTCAAACAGACATTAATTGTTATTGCGATACATAGTCTCCCTAGAAATATTTTACAGCATAAAACTGGCTAATGCAGAACCAGCAGTTAGCTAGCAACGGCTTGGTGGTGGTTTTCTGCATGCTGCATGTTATGTTTTCTCTTTGTGTGCTGTTTATTGCTTTGTTTTTTTTACTTAGTTGTTGGTGGTGGGACCTTGCTGCTCTTGTGCCTGTCTTGTGTCACTGTACCCCATGTGGTTTTGCAAGGGGTTCTGCATGCTGCATGTCTGCCTGCTGCTCATTCTGTGTGCTGTGGTTTTATTTCTTTTGTTTGCATGAAATGTCTTTTATATAATTCAACATAGCTTACCAATCATTGTACCTGGTAGTGCCTTGTCTACAGGTCCTTTTCGGATTCTGATTTTCGCACAAGATTACAATCAAGGAAATGTTGCAAAAATGCTCCCTTTACATCTCCATTTGACACTTTTCCCCATAATTCCTTGTAGTATTAGTAGGAAAGGGAGTAAGGAATGATAACCCGAAAAGGACCTCTGTGTGTGCTTTTGTCTTGGGTCTTGCTCTATGTGCTTTTGATATCACTGCATGTATGCATGCATATTAGTGTGTGTGTGTGTGTGTGTGAGAGAGAGCTGACCCTCAGGTAAGACCACACTATTACATGTTGACCACACTTATACATGTTGATTTTTTTGTGCCAAACCATTTTTTGAGATTTGTTAACTTTCCAACCTGTCTCTTTGTTCAGTAATATACTTGGGATAAACTAATAAACTGTTATCCTCGTCCCAAAGCCTCGGTACAGGGGTCCCCCAAGGCTCGGTACTGGGGCCTCTTCTCTTCGCCATGTATACTACTTCACTGGGCCAGATCATCCGCTCTCATGGCTTCTCCTACCACTGCTACGCAGATGACACGCAGCTGTATCTGTCATTTCAGCCAGATGACCCTACCGTCTCAGCACGAATCTCGGCATGCCTCTCCAACGTATCTGTCTGGATGAAGGATCACCACCTTCAACTTAACCTGTCCAAGACTGAACTCCTGGTTATCCCAGCCCAGCACTCAATCAAACACAACATCAACCTAAACTTTGCCTCTATCACGGTTGCTCCCACCAGGATGGTGAAAAACCTGGGCGTCATGATTGACGATCAGCTATCCTTCAAGGACCATATCGCCTCGACTGCCAGGTCGTGCCGCTTTGCACTCTACAACATACGGAAAATCAGACCGTACCTGAACCAATATGCTACCCAACTCCTGGTACAGGCCATGGTCATATCCCGCCTAACCCTACTGCAATGCCCTCCTAGCTGGCCTACCAGCTTGCTCAATTAATCCACTGCAAAAAGTCCAGAACGCGGCGGCGCGTTCGGTCTTTAAGCAACCTAAAAGAGCACACGTCACGCCTCTGCTCACTGACCTACACTGGCTACCGGTGGCTGCCCGAATCAAACACAAGTCACTGTCTCTTGCCTACAGAGTGATTTCAGGGTCTGCACCTACCTACCTAAACTCAATCATAATGGCTTACACCCCCGCCCGGGCGTTGCGCTCATCACAACAGCACCGACTGGCCTCGCCCTCCTTAAACACAAGGCGATCTCAGTCAAGATCATTCGCATCTGCAGTTCCCCAATGGTGGAACAAGCTACCAGTTGCTACAAGAGCAGGGGCGTCCCTCCCTGTCTTCAAGAAGCTCTTAAAAACCCTTCTCTTCCGAGAGCACCTGAAACCATGTTGAATAATGTAGCCATGATGCTCACTTTGTTCACTGTTATTGAAGCTATGTTGATCACTCTTATGCTATTGAAGTTGAATCACCTTTGTCTTTATTGCTCTTGATTATATTGAAACTTGACTATGTCCTCAATTGTAAGTCGCTTTGGATAAAAGCGTCTGCTAAATGTAATGTAATGTTTTCATTGGAATGTACGTGTTCTGTGTATTTTATCACATTTTAAGGGCCGTTGAGCGATCACAACAGAACAAGCATGACAATTCTTGAACTGAAAAATACTTGATTTTATTCATGTTGTGCCAATATGGTTTTTATTCATTGTCATCCAAACAAGGCCATTGAAAGCCATGATAGGTCTCATCACCACTCTGAAATTGTAGCCTGATGGTTGAAACCAGACAGGAGGGTAGAGGCTTCCTTATATGAACACCGAGAACGCCATAAGGCCAGCGTACAGCCTGCCTGTACGCTGTGTACCGGTATTGCCTAGGGATAAGTAGGTTGGAAACTTAATTGTATACCTGTTTGTCATGCATGTTTATGCAACACATCTCTAGTCTAGTAATGGTAAAGTAAACAAACACTGAACATACTCGTGCCTGCTGGCTTGAAGGGGACCATGATCCTGCCTGAAATGTGAGTAGGCCATCTTTAGCACAAACGGATTTACGTAAATAACTTACGTAAATTGCGTAAGTTACGCAATTCACGTAAATAACTTACGTAATTTGCGTAACTTACGCAAATTACGTAAGTTATTTACGTGAATTGCGTAACTTACGTAAATTGCGTAACTTATTGCGTAAGTTACGTAAATTGCGTAACTTACGCAAATTACGTAAGTTATTTACGTAAATTGCGTAACTTATTGCGTAAGTTACGTAAATTGCGTAACTTACGCAATTTACGTAAGTTATTTACGTGAATTGCGTAAGTTACGTAAATTGCGTAACTTACGCAATAAGTTACGCAATTTACGTAACTTACGCAATTCACGTAAGTAACACGTAAATCGCGTAAGTTACGCAATTTACGTAAGTTACGCAATTTACGTAACTTACGCAATAAGTTACGCAATTTACGTAACTTACGCAATTAAATAACTTACGTAATTTGCGTAAGTTAACTTATTGCGTAAGTTACGCAATTTACGTAACTTACGCAATTCACGTAAATAACTTACGTAAATTGCGTAAGTTACGCAATTTACGTAACTTACGCAATAAGTTACGTAACTTACGCAATTTACGTATTTGCGTAAGTTATGTAATTTGCGTAAGTTACGTAAATTGCGTAACTTACGCAATTCACGTAAATAACTTACGCAATTTACGTAACTTACGCAATAAGTTACGCAATTTACGTAACTTACGCAATTTACGTAAATACCTTACGTAAATTGCGTAAGTTACGTAAATTGCGTAACTTATTGCGTAAGTTACGTAAATTGCGTAACTTATTGCGTAAGTTACGTAAATTGCGTAACTTACGTAAATTGCGTAACTTACGCAAATTACGTAAGTTATTTACGTGAATTGCGTAAGTTACGCAATTTACGTAAATAACTTACGTAAATTGCGTAAGTTACGTAAATTGCGTAACTTATTGCGTAAGTTACGTAAATTGCGTAACTTACGCAATTCACGTAAATAACTTACGTAAATTGCGTAAGTTACGCAAATTACGTAAATAACTTACGTAATTTGCGTAAGTTACGTAAATTGCGTAACTTATTGCGTAAGTTACCAATTTACGTAACTTACGCAAATCACGTAAGTTATTTACGTAAGTTACGTAACTTACGCAAATTACGTAAGTTATTTACGTAATTTACGTAAGTTACGTAAGTTACGTAAATAACTTACGTAATTTAACGTAACTTAACAACGTAAATAATATGGAGTCAGAATAGTGTCATCATTCAAACCTGAAAAAAAAGGTTTCAAAGGCTTGTAAGTCTGTGTTTGAAAACTCAACACCTTGTAAAAAAGGTTTTGCACCACTGAAAAAAGAGATTATAGCCTGAAAAAAAAAAGTCAAACATCTGCAAACATGATTTTGTGTTCTATTTTATCTTCTTCATCATTTTAACCAACACATTTTCAAAGCTAAAATGTTTTCACAAACACATTTTCAAAGTTTAAAAATGTTCACCAGCGCATTTGCAGAGTTTCAAATCTGACACTGTTCTAACAGTGTATTACTTTGTTTCCCGGTTTCGAAACCTTGTAAATGGGATTCTGCAAACAGCTGTTCAAACATTGAGAAATACGTTTTGAAAGGTTGAATATTTATTTTTAAAAACTTGTAAAGGTGTAAATTTACACCATTGCAATGTATTTTTTCAGAACTTAATTTTCAGCACTGACTTTTCAGAGATTTGACCACACGGGCGCAAGCTTGCGAGTCACGTGATTATTGACACTGTTCTGACGCCGTTCGTTTTGAAACATCTTTAGCTCAAAGCTCTGAAAACGTGGTTCTGAAAAAAAAGGAAAAAAAAAACCTTCCTGGGGGCGGGACCATCTTGCTCTAAACCTATTGGTTGCTCTCTGCTGAGGCACAGTCCAATCACATGCGCCGTTGACCGGGCTGTGCGGGATTCACAGTGCTCTGCCGATGACTAACAAGCGACTTGCGTGGTTGATTTTGTTGTCTATTTTCTGGAACCATGGCTGGTAGACAGGCGAGCAATTTTATTCTGTATTGTTTGCGTTCTAACCGCCCGCGAGCCTCCTGCGGCTCGCCAAGCTGTAATTTGCAACACGTTCTCATTCCAACTCGTAATATACCGACGGTTTGTCACGCCCCTAGACGTGATACTGACGCAAAATGTACCCTCCCGCGTCTGTGTGAAACGATCTGTGTGAAACAATCTCATAAACCCGTTCGCGGTGGTAAGAGACGAGCAGAGTCTACAGCGTCCGCTCGCAGAACAGAGTCTACAGCGTCCGCAGTCTACTGTGAAACAATTCACTCCAAAAGGGTTATGGTTAGGGTTATGGTTAGCGTAATCTATCACCGTGACCGGGTTATTATTGGAGTGAATGGACGCTGTAGACTAATTTGTGGCTCGCATGGCATAAATAATAGTCATACTTTGCGGTCACGTGACTACCATGGATACCTGGAGGGCAACAAACGCTGGCAAAATGGCGACGAACAACGGCCAACCAGGGGAATTGCAGCCTTGCAGATTTCCGATACTTAAATAAATCAACTATTTAGACCATTTGTCACAAAATGTTAAAATTAGATATGAAGAGAAGATAAACATACTCGGAACTTGTGATCCATACACAGCACCCGCTGATGTAGGTTATTCATTGCTTTGAAGCTGGCAAAGACTCTACCAGATCGTGAAACGATCTGGGGGTTCTCATAAACCCGTTCGCGGTGGTAAGAGACCAGCAGAGTCTACAGAGTCCATTCACTCCAATAATACCCCGGTCACGGTGATAGATTACGCTAACCATAACCCTAAACATAACCCTTTATGGAGTGAATTGTTTCACAGTAGACTGCGGACGCTGTAGACTCTGCTCTGCGAGCGGACGCTGTAGACTCTGCTCGTCTCTTACCACCGCGAACGGGTTTATGAGATTGTTTCACACAGACGCGGGAGGGTACATTTTGCGTCAGTATCACGTCTAGGGGCGTGACAAACCGTCGGTATATTACGAGTTGCGATGAGAACGTGTTGCAAATTACAGCTTGGCGAGCCGCAGGAGGCTCGCGGGCGGTTAGAACGCAAACAATACAGAATAAAATTGCTCGCCTGTCTACCAGCCATGGTTCCAGAAAATAGACAACAAAATCAACCACGCAAGTCGCTTGTTAGTCATCGGCAGAGCACTGTGAATCCCGCACAGCCCGGTCAACGGCGCATGTGATTGGACTGTGCCTCAGCAGAGAGCAACCAATAGGTTTAGAGCAAAATGGTCCCGCCCCCAGGAAGGTTTTTTTCCCCTTTTTTTCAGAACCACGTTTTCAGAGCTTTGACGCTAAAGGAGTTTCAAAACGAACGGCGTCAGAACAGTGTCAATAATCACGTGGCTCGCAAGCTTGCGCCCGTGTGGTCAAATCTCTGAAAAGTCAGTGCTGAAAATTAAGTTCTGAAAAAATACATTGCAATGGTGTAAATTTACACCTTTACAAGTTTTTAAAAATAGATATTCAACCTTTCAAAACGTATTTCTCAATGTTTGAACAGCTGTTTGCAGAATCCCATTTACAAGGTTTCAAAACCTGGAAACAAAGTAATACACTGTTAGAACAGTGTCAGATTTGAAACTCTGCAAATGCGCTGGTGAACATTTTTAAACTTTGAAAATGTGTTTGTGAAAACATTTTAGCTTTGAAAATGTGTTGGTGAAAATGATGAAGAAGATAAAATAGAACACAAAATCATGTTTGCAGATGTTTGACTTTTTTTTTTCAGGCTATAATCTCTTTTTTCAGTGGTGCAAAACCTTTTTTACAAGGTGTTGAGATTTCAAACACAGACTTACAAGCCTTTGAAACCTTTTTTTTCAGGTTTGAATGATGACACTATTCTGACTCCATAAAATAACGTTAATAAAGTTAACAACGGTAACAACGTTAATAATGTTAATAACGTTAACAATATCAAAAACCTTTCTCAATCAATACATTCTCATGAAATATAACATGAAGCCCTGCCAGTGGTGCGGCGTTTGGACCAGAGTGAAAACAAACGAAACGACACATCACTGTATACCACCAGTATGTGTGAAAACACTCACTGTGGCTTTTTAAATTAATTGTTATTTATTCATAGATTTATATCTGTTATTTTTCAGTTGTCTGACTATCAAACCAGACAATAAAATAAAGTTAAATGTTTTTGTTTTGCTGTATTCATTCATTTTACAGAGGATTTAACCTGAACCAGGCTTTGCAACAATAATAATCACATCACATTCATGGGGGCATAGTATATACTAACTCCTAGCGTTACTCTGTGTGTGTGTGTGTGTGTGTGTGTGTGTGTGTGTGTGTGTGTGTGTGTGTGTGTGTGTGTGTGTGTGTGTGTGTGTGTGTGTGTGTGTGTGTGTGTGTGAATGATAAAGTTATTTTTCAATAGACATATTTTTTTGTTTTTGTGAGAAAAAAGGGTGGGTGGTGGCAGTGGGGCTCATTGGGTGCTCAGCACCCCTAAAGCTCTGACCCTAGAATCGCCCCTGATTCAGATTCAACATCTTACGTTGTTGATGGCTGACATTTGATCAAATGGTCTGGTCTGTCAAACAGGAAGTATTGTTGTTCTTCCAGGCGTTGCCATGGTGACAGCCAGCAGGCGGTAAACCATCATCGTGTTGTTGTACGAGCTGTAGTGCAGAAAGGTTGGTAATAATAAGTACAGTCAGTAAACAAAAAAGTGTAAAGATGGTGGACATAATGGCTGACCTCGACACTTTGTCTTTTGAATCTGGACTCGGCGGCGACCTGAGAGACGTCCAGTTTCTCCGTGCGCGCGCCAACGGCCTCGCGATATGCGGGTGCGCGCACGCCGCGTTTCTATGCAAACTCTCTCAGTCGCTAAGGTAAGAAGTCGTCGTTGTCGTCGAGTGGCAAAAACAAAAAAGAAATACCGTCAGATAAAATACATTGTGTTGTTTTTTTTTTAATTAGGGAAAATGTCAAACGTCCTGCGTCGGAGGAGGAGGAGGAGGAGGGCGACAGAAACGCCCTCCGTGTTGGGATACTTGGGATGGGACGCATCGGCAAGCAGCTGCTCACGTCGCTCCTTGAGACGGTTGGGATTCAACCTGCTCAAATTAACATATCTACTCGACGGCCAGAAAGCTCAGGTACATATCCCTATTACCCTGCACCTAATAACGGGGCCTTTTGTCAGCTTAGTTTTAACGTGTTTAACTGTTTTAACTCAGCGGAGTGCCGGCAGAGAGGAGTGCAGTGTTACCTTGACAACGGCAGGCTGGCCGCTTGGGCCGACGTTCTGTTCCTGTGCTGTCTGCCCTCTCAGCTCGCTGCGGTCAGCGCGGACCTGCGCGCGCACTTGCCAAAGCAATGTCTGGTGTACAGCTTCGTCACTGCTGTGCCCCCTAAAAGGTACCATGCATGCCCCCCCACAAACGCACGCGCACACGCACGCGCGCGCGCACACACACACACACACACACACACACACACACACACACACACACACACACACACACACACACACACACAGCGTCATCACTGCTGTGCCCCCTGAAAGGTACCCCCCTCCACACACACACACTCAGTGCTCACCTGCCAAAGCAATGTCGTGGTGTACAGCTTCATCACTGCTGTGCCCCCTAAAAGGTACCCCCCCCCCCCCCCCACCACACACACACACACACACACACACACACACACACACACACACACACACACACACACACACACACAGCGTCATCACTGCTGTGCCCCCTAAAAGGTGCCATGCCCCCCCCCCCCCCACACACACACACGCACACACACACGCACACACACACACACACACACACACACACACACACACACACACACACACACACACACAGCGTCATCACTGCTGTGCCCCCTAAAAGGTGCCATCCCCTAAAAGGTGCCATGCCCCCCCCCCCCCCACACACACACACACACACACACACACACACACACACACACACACAGCGTCATCACTGCTGTGCCCCCTAAAGGGTACCCCCCCCCCCCCCCCCCCACACACACACACACACACACACACACACACACACACAAAGTGCTCACCTGCCAAAGCAATGTCTGGTGTACAGCGTCATCACTGCTGTGCCCCCTAAAGGGTACCCCCCCACACACACACACACAGTGCTCACCTGCCAAAGCACTGTGTTGTGTAATGTTTAAGTGCCCCCTAAAAGGTATACCACGTGACACACACACACATTTAAACAATATTATTCCTTTCTTCTTTCTTTCAGATTGGCAAATCTTCTTGGGCACAGCTTCATTCTGATACCACAGTATGACTTTGTTACTGGAGAGACAACAGATATGTGGCAGTCTCAACATGGCATTGCCAGGGCTTTAAAAGACCCCGTTTTGATGGAAGCATCCTGTCCTTTGGAGATGAGTGGTATGTCTCTTACTGGACTACTCCTCGTATGTCCAGTTCTTACTTGAAGCGTATATAATTGTCATATCTCAAAACATCAAAGTCAGTAGTATGATGGAGATTATTATTGCTTATCGCTATTAATCTACTATTACTACCTCTACTAAGACATCTACTACTATTATGATTTTGCTGAACTTGCTTGTGCTAGGGCAGCTTGGGAGAAAGCATGTCTACCAGTTTAAATGATGACTGAGCTTGGACTTCCAGGCGAAAAAGAACAATTTTTAATGCAAATTGAATTAATTTACTCTCCTTAGATGTAGGCCATACCAATGTGAACATAATGACATAAAATGCAAATCCAAATCTGCCCATTTTAGTGAGATACATTGTTCAAGTATTAGTATAGTAAGTGATGAGTACGTGGTCAAAGGTGTCACACTTAGTCATACATTTATTACTGAATGTTGAATGTAAGTACGGTTACTTTGTTTCTGATGGCGTGTGAATGTCCTATAGGTGGCCTTTCTCTAGACAAGAAGTGGGTCTGTGGAGTATTGTACAGCCTCCTGAATATCTGCACGTCTGCCAGTATGGGATCCAGGGACACTCTTGCTCTTATCAACGATCTGTTTCAGCTGAAGGCCCCACAGTGTGAGAAATTCACCACGCAAAGTTACATCAGCTCAGCTCATGCATCCTCCCTCTCCCCCGATGAGTAAGTGAAGTAAACTTAGGAACTGATGAGGCTCTGCCTCTAGGCCTACCTCATATTACCGTTTGCTCAAGGTTAAATATTGACACTTAAACGTGTTTTGTCACATTGAAGATAACAGGCAATCCAGTGTTACCAGATACTACCATCGTCTACATTGGCATAACAAAGATGTGTATGTTTTTTTTGTAGGCCCTTATCAATGCCAAAACTGTATTGCAATGTAAAATGTGTGCGAGTATAAGTATAACAAGCATTCCCGTATTTTCTCTTCCCAAGGCCTTTCCCCTGGATTAATTTGATTGACGTCCACGTGATGGAGACACCGCTGTCATTATTCATGTCAAGAAGTCAAAATATGCCAGCATCCATCTCAATGGCATACAAATCACTAGCAACGACACACACAATACAGTGGCACAAAGCCAAATGCCTTTCAGCGTCTGTTTAGTTGAACCAGAGCTATCTTTGTTTGCACCAAGTCATGCCTCCATAGTCATTTAACTACACAAATTCAATGTTTTAATGCATCGTGTCTGTGTTTGCAGTCACCGCTTAACGCGATGTAATCAATTGAGTGTCTGTTTACATGATGCTGTACTATAAAAAGTGATGCACCGACCGCCTGCCGAACTTCGGTTCAGATTCGTGGATTTTCGCCAATATTCGCTAAAATACGGAAGTATGAGAAACCTCGGGTCTGTTTTCACCGCAAAGCATCATCCGTAGCTTCGGCGGAGTCCGTCGCAAGCACATCAGCTCACCAAGCGTTTCCCGATGGACTAAGTTTGATTACCAAAAACAACTAAACACCGAAAGCCTTCACCACACCACCGCTGTATTTGGTAAGTTCAAAGCTGTGTGTGTGTTTGTTGGTTGCGTTTTGTTGTGCGCTTTTTAGCCACGGAGCTAGCGGATGTAAAGTCCACACTTCCTCATTTCACCGTATGAGGAATATCGACAGGCGTTTTTAATGGCGGTGATTTTCTAATGCACACACACACACACACACACACACACACACACACACACACACACACACACACTATTACATAATGGCTTTATTGAGTTTTGTTGTTGACGATCGCGGAGACTAGTTGCTAGGGCTAGCGTCCTGCCGGCCCTACGCGAGCTCTCCGCGCCGAGGGGCGGGGGCTGTTTGGAAACGGGGGGACAAGCGGGTGTTGTTGGGTCTGCTCCGTGTTAGTGATGGAGACGCTGGAGGCGACGTCTGCGCTCCAGTCCCGGCTGTCCTCCCTGTCCGTGTCGTCTTTCCCCGGGATCACGTCCAAGCAAGGCGAGGACAGACCGCTAGACAGGTAACCTGTTGCAGCTCTTTTTTTTAAAAGAAGAAAACAAAACAAACAAAAAAAAATCGCCCTACTTGTACCCTAGGTGACGTGTTGGTCTCACGAACGAATGTGTCCGTATGACTTGCAGTGACCACACGATAAGCTTGATTTGTGTTTTTTTTTATTTCAAACGGTACTAAATGTATGCGATTGTTTTGCAGTCTCCAGAGCACAGATCTCTCGCAGAGTTGTTGTGTCGGCGAACCCAATATGGATGGCGCTTCTGACGCAAGTGGATCCAGAGAAAGCATTGTAGTAAGTGGTTTTTATACTAAACTTATGAGTCTGAATCAAACATATTGCCGTTCATCTGTCTGTCTGTCTGTTATCATCATCATCATCATCATCATCATCATCATCATCATCATCATCTACCAACCTTATTTGTGTTTTTTTTTTTTTCAGAGTAATCATGAGAGTATTATCGCTGAAAACCTGGAGGGAGAGGCTGAGGAGAGCATCACCACTGGGACCTCTGAGCTCTCCAGTGAGATGAAAGGTAGCACCCTGCTGGGTTATGCCACACGCTGTGTGCAAAGATTAATCTTTAACCCGCTGTCAAACATCAATTACGACTAGATCATAATTTCATCGTGAATGGTATTAAAAAGGCGATACATTTTTTAATCGCCAATTTAATCGTGTCTGACGTGCATTCTTCGCTCTCTCCATCAAAAGCCCAATTACCGCTGCTGAACCCGCCCGCCACCTGGACCTCCGCCACCATCAAGGAGCTGAAGACGATGCTGCGGACGGAGAAGGACAGCGTGGTCACCGTGTACCGGGGGGACATCATGACGGTGCACGTGCCCACCGTCCCCGAGAGCAAGCGCGTGTGCTGGGAGTTCGCCACGGACGGCTACGACATCGGCTTTGGCGTGTACTTTGACTGTACGCCGGTGACCAGCCGCAACATCACGGTGCACATCAGCGAATCCAGCGATGACGAGGATGAAGAGGAGGAGGTGGAAGGTAAGTTGGTTGTTATTGTTTTTTTGGGGGGGGGGTGGGGGCGAACGGGGCTCATGGGGATATTCATGTCGAATTTGCAAAACTAAAAGTGCATGGATAACACAATGCTGTTAGGTCAGAAGAAAAGTCAGTTGATTTTGTGCTGGACATCTGCAACTGAGCGATACAATGAGGGAGCAGAAATGTGTATTATTCCCGTGATGTGTTCCATGATGTGTAATTTACATACCCCGTGGAGACTTGGTGGCATGCAGGTGTGCTAAGCAGGCCGAAGTGACCCTTGTTTTTTCTCCATTGCAGGACCGGTCAGCAGTGGCGATGTGGAAAAGGGTTCCAAAATACTGAACAACTCGAACTTAGGAGAAATCTTACCTGTGTACCGGCAGGATAGCCACCTGTTAGTCCACGGCGGTAGTCATGACTTCCCAGGGGAAGGCACTTACCTGCTGAAGTTCGATAACTCCTACTCACTCTGGCGAAACAAAACGCTTTACTATAGAGTGTATTATAGTGCTTGAGAATCCAGTTAGTCGTTTTCTAAGAATGTATGGTTTGAGTGAAAAAAAAAAGATTACTCCCAAGAACCGTCAACTATTTTTTTGATTCTGCACTTGTTAAGAAAGTAAGTCAACTATAGGCACATCTATTTTTATCGTTATCTACATGTGCTGCCATATGGCTACATGCAAAGTTTATAAGACAGGATCATTTTAAATGCAAATCCAATTTGATCCAATGTCTAAAATTATATTATTATATAAAGCTTTGCAAAAGTGCTGTGTCCCCCATACATGTACTGTGCAAATAAAGAATATCTATCAAAGATGTATATTATCTTCAACCACAGATTTCTATGGTAGCATCAGTCAGGGAAGAAATGTAATGGTCGGGCCAGGTGCTTAAATCAGAATTGCTCAAACTAAATGGGAGAATATGTTTATGTTTTGTTTATGTGCACCTTTTGGATTTCCAACTTGGTTTGTCCACTACGTCACGTGTTTTACGTGTAAAGATGAAATGTGTTGATTTGTTTTTTGTACCTCCATGTAACCCAATCACATGCTTGTTGAACATTATGTTCAGATTTAAATTGTGTGTGTGTGTGTGTGTGTGTGTGTGTGTGTGTGTGTGTGTGTGTGTGTGTGTGTGTGTGTGTGTGTGTGTGTGTGTGTGTGTGTGTGTGTGTGTGTGTGTGTGTGCGTGCGTGCGTGTGTGTTATAGTTGTGTGTCCCCGCAGTAGTTAAAGGTCCAAGTCTGTTAGGATAGTGAATGTACAGTAGCTATTGTAACTAGTCAGCCATAGTGGTCAACGGTCTGTTTTTATGACACAAATAAAAGCCATCCCTTATCGCAAAAAACTCATATTATATAATATAGATTCAATATTTATATTTGCCCTGTTCACGTTTGGTTTGTGTGTTATGAGGGAGGGAGCTCATCTGAGAGTTGAACACAAGGGAGTTGTTATTCTACAGAGACCGTCGTGGCTTTTCAGGCACAGGTCTATGTAAATGAAGGTGGCTACGGGTTTGTTTTAGTGCAGCCGCGGTGTATTAGGCATAAACTGTCATAACATCACCCATCTATTTCAATGTGCTCTCTATCAATGGTTTTACCTCACTCAATTGTGCTGTGCATGCATGTTTCCAAAGATGTGGGGTTTGCGGCTACTGAAGTATACAATTGACTATGATTAAATGAAATCTTCCTGCGTTTGCTTTACTGTACTTCATTTCAGAAATATGTATTCTATAATAAATATATATAACACTGTAAGGCCTATATGCTGTCTATGTGATCATTTATTTGTTGCCATATTTTGCCAATTAGCCACCAGCAGGTCTTGTGAAGTGTACACAGTGTTAAATAATACAGGCCTCATTATTAACGTCAAAGCTAAAGCAAAAATGTGTTTATTTGCACAAGACGTTGGGCCTATCTCCACTCCTCATCCACGCCATGGGTAGACCTGTGGAGTCAGACCGGTCCCGGGTGAATCCATTATGATATTTACACGGGGGGACTGACGTAAGAGGCCACCAGCAGCAGCAGTAGTGTGTGACTGGTTTTTATTTCCAGTTCTCCCCACGGGGCTCGTCAGCATCACTATAATTACACCTAGTGCCGATGGTTAAATGGGTCCTCATTAGCTGGTGTAAATGAGACCAGAAGTGTCCCGGTGGGGAAGAAACCTTTTTGGGTCTTAACCCTTTTTGGGTCTGGCCCATTTGCGCAGGTGCGTCAATCAATAAAGCCATGCATAGCCTGCCTACACCCACACCCACCCGTCACCCACCCACCACGTGTGTTTTCGCAAGGCCTGACCTTGCGGCGTGGAGACCCCCGCCGTCCCCAGACCACCAGAGGGGGGGAACGACAAACAACAACAACAACAACAACAACAACAACATGGAGCGGTTGAATTTCTTCATGCTTTGGTCCCTACGGGACGCCCCTCGTCAGTTCATTAGGTAGGCCCCGCGTATTGTCACTATCGGTACACACCTTTTCGCCTTTAAAACCCCTCTTAACTCGGTGGGGTCCACCCATCTTAACTCAGAGGGTCCCCCTCTCTTAACTCGGGGGGGGGGGGGGGGGTCTCCCTCTTAACTTTGTGGGGTCCCCCCTCTTAACTCGGGGGGGTCCCCCCTCTTAACTCTGTGGGATCCCCCCTCTTAACTCTGGGTGTCCCCCACTCTTAACTCGGGGGGGTCCCCCCTCTTAACTCTGTGGGATCCCCCCTCTTAACTCTGGGTGTCCCCCACTCTTAACTCGGGGGGGTCCCCCCTGTTAACTCAGGGGGACCTCTCTTAACTCGGGGGTGGGGGGGTCCCACTCTTAACTCTGGGTGTCCCCCACTCTTAACTCGGTGGGGTCCACCCATCTTAACTCCGGGGGTCCCCCTCTCTTAACTGGGGGGGGGGGTCTCCCTCTTAACTTTGTGGGGTCCCCCCTCTTAACTCGGGGGGGGGGGGGGGGGGGGGTCCCCCCTCTTAACTCTGTGGGATCCCCCCTCTCTCTGGGTGTCCCCCACTCTTAACTCGGAGGGGGGGGGGTCCCCCCTGTTAACTCAGGGAGACCTCTCTTAACTCGGGGGGGGGGGGGGTCCCACTCTTAACTCTGGGTGTCCCCCACTCTTAACTCGGTGGGTCCCCCCTCTTAACTCAGGGGGACCCCCCCCCCCTCTTAACTCAGGGGGACCCCCCCTCTCTTAACTTGGGGGGGCGTCTTAACTCGGTGGGGTCTCCCTCTTAACTCGGTGGGGTCCCCCTCTTAACTTGGTAGGGTCCCCCCCTCTTAACTCAGGGGGACCCCCCCTTCTTAACTCAGGGGGACCCCCCCCCTCTTAACTCGGTGGGGGGTCCCCCTCTTAACTCTGTGGTCCCCCTCTTGGCAGTAAGGCCAACCGCAGGTGCTTCCAGGTGCACGTCCCGCTGCCGCTGCCCAGGCAGCTGGTGATCTTCGGCTTCGGAGAGTGGACGTGCGTGGAGGCCACCTTTACGGCGGAGGTGGTCGTCAGTAAAGACGTGAAAGCCCAAAACATCGGCGTCCTCTCGTTCCAGACCAGGTGCAAGGCTGGCTATATTTTTTTATATATTTATATATATTTGCGTGGAAACATGTAACGTCATGTGTTCAACATGTAATAAGGTGTCTCACGTGGGAAGGAGATTGGCACGCAGAGGTCGTCGCTGCTGCAGCCGAGAAGGGCAGGAAAGGGTTGTATGGGAAGATTGTGCTCACGATGTGGGGAAAGGTAGGTTGCATTGGGGTTATTATACATTATTATTATTATTATTATTGTTTTGTTATTATTATTATTTATTATTATAATGAAACGTGTGCCTTGGCTTTGCATCCTGCAGCAGTAGGCTACACACACACACACACACACACACACACACACACACACACACACACACACACACACACACACACACACACACACACACACACACACACACAGACACACACACACACACACACACACACACACACACACACGCGTGGTGTTTTTTTTTAATGCCCCACAGGACAAGGAGAGTTTCATCAGCAGTACTCCAAGTAAATGTCTGTTCTCAGAGCAGCACAGCAACACCGACCTTTCGTACGCTTTGACCCAAAGTACGGCGAGTGAAAAGGTATATACTCGTGTTGGTCGAATATGTATTATGTGACGTATAATATGTACAATACATTTACCTGTTAACTCATTATCTCTCGGCAGACCACTCTAAATGTATCCCAATTAGGAGACAGTGTTTGCTATGCTGAACTGCGGACTAAAGAGTGTGAAACGACAAACGACAACATTATGGACAATGCGACCAGCACTGGGCCCAAGGTAAGACGTGTGTTTAAATGTTTGTTCATGTTGGCAAGTGAGGGTTGATTGATGCTGTGTGTCTGTTGTCTAGGATGCTACCTACAGGCGGAGGGTATTTGGTCTGAGAGGTGCGTTCTCTGACGATGCGAAGGCTATTAATGGGTCGACGGACCAACCTCCAAACCTCAAGAAAAAAATCCTAAGAATGAACAGCAAAGAAGATAATATCGTGCCGATCAAGCGCGACCGCAGTGTTGCCCACAACGCCAACTACAGTACATCATTAGAGTAACAATAACATCACAAACATTGCAGTGCCCCCCCCCCCCCCCCAATTTGTTGTTAGATCTGATGCTTTGTTTGTTTTTGTTCTGTTTTCAGTGGGCCCATCGAAACGTTGGAACCATACCATGTGTTTAATTGACCCCGATACGGCCGTTGTGATTGGAGGGAAAACGTCGGAGCAAAAACTCTGTAAGGACTCGCTGTGGAAACTGGAGCTGGGTACGAGCACATTCCTGCACCGATAAACTTCTGTGGCTGATGCGGACATGGGCACAAGTTACATTTTTCCACAATATGTAATGTTTATATTTTCAGAACACGACTTCTGGTTTCCCATGAACTCTGCTTCCTCTGGACCCCGCGCCACCCTGCGTGTACGGCCACTCGGCGACCTTTGACCCAGACTCCAAGGCCCTGTTTGTGTACGGCGGCTTTGGGGAGGACGCGGCCTACCGTGACCTGTACATTCTCAATACTGACACCTGGACCTGGAAGCTCGTCACTGTGGGTTCTCGCTCACATCGTGAAATCAATGTAAAGTTTTGATCACTGAACTGAAGGTGGGTTTCCCCCTGCTTAGGCTAAAGGAAAAGTTCCGACATTGGCGTATCACACGGCAACCTTTTACAAGAAGGAGCTGTACTTGTTTGGTGGAGTTTATCCAAGCAGTCACTCTGGGGATAAGGCATGCACCAATTCTCTGTCCATCTTCAACCCCGGGGAGGAAATGTGGTACAAGCCCATCGTGGAGGGAAACAAACCCCTGCCTAGGTTTGGGTAAGTACATTGCTGTTTATTATGACTTGTATTCAAATATATCATGAATCAATGTTGCCATTCTATCAATCGGTAATAATGTGAGACAATGTCTTGGATAATAATTACACACATTCAACAGGCATTCGAGCGTCTTGCTCGCAAACAAGTTGATTGTTTTCGGTGGCCAGAACACGGTGACTTACCTCAACGATCTTCATATTCTAGATCTGGGTGAGATGATATTCTAGCGCTGGGTAAAATACTGAACATGACCATGTCAAGGACCGACTTCCTGCCTTGCACTAAAAAAGGGTCTATTTTTATGTTGTGAAGGATTCATGGAGTACACAGCTGTGCGATGTGACAACATGGCACCACTGCCTCGAGGGTGAGGAGAGAGCTCTTCAACCATGTGACATCGGTGTTGGCAGCTGCCTTTCTAGTCTTCACGAAATCTTGTTGCATAGCCACAGTATCTTTCAATGTGTCTAACCACAAGCATTATTAATGTAGTGCAAACTTGTCTGTATAATGTAGTTGCAGTAAATGTAGTTCCATTCCAGTTTGTCAACATGGAATGTTTTGTCATGATTTCTATAGATTTTTATAGATTTTTAGTTCTTTCCTGTTCTGATTTCATATCTAAATCTAACTTGATGCACACCGTCTAGCATCAGCTGATGAAAACACAACATATTTTCCGTGTGCGTTCTGGACTGGAACAGGTTCCATGCGGCCCTGCCAGTGCCCGGCAACAGGATGTTGATCAGCGGTGGCTGCAGTTCCATCGGAGACCTGCAGGACGTTCATGTCTTCAACATGGGTGGGTGCCACCGCTGTCTGCTGCCTATGAACGTGTATTCTCTTGTGTGCACCAAGTGGTCACTGTGCAAGTGTTACCATGGCAATCGAAATGACCGTGATGGCTATATTAGTCATTTAGCAGACACTTTTAATGATCCAAAGTGACTTGGTGAAAAGTGACTCATTACTTAGCAGGTAGGGCTTGGACATATTAATCCAGGATGCATGCATGTACATTTGTGGACATTGGAGTTTGAACCCATAAGCTTTTGGCTGGGAGTCAAATGCCCTAACCACTAGCCTACCCTGGTTTAAGTGTGTGTGTGGTTTTGCATGTGTAGACGTATCAAGACTTTGAATAAAAACCAATGTAACCTTCACCCTGATCTCTCAGACACCAGCACATGGAGCAGAGTGGTGGCTCCCCTGCTGTGCTCTGTGCCCCGGGCCGGACACGCCTTGCTCAGCCTAGGCTGGTCCCACCTCACAGCGTCCCAGCAGGGGGCTGCGGGTCTCCAGTGCACACTGCTGGTGTTTGGTGGATCAGACTGTTCCACAAAGTTCTACAATGAAGCCGTGAAGTATAAAGTGGAGATTCCTGGTGATAGTGAAGTAAAGTAAAAGGTATTCAAAGGAATTATTTGATATGTATGTTGTTGTGTCTGTGGAGCAAATATGTGTATTCATTGTTTTTACCATTAACAGCTTTCATTTTTAAACATAATTTTCTACCTCGGACACTAAAATAAATGTTGTACTAAAGATCTTTATGCCTTCTTCATACACAGATCAACAATTGATGGAACTTGTCTGCCTAGAAGGTCTCTATGGAGAAACCTAGACTGTGTACAATATGCTATGCTATTTTACGTTTAAATATTAAATAATATCAAATGTTAATAAAAATGTAAACATGCACATATTCCCTTAGACTTATGAGGGGGGACTTGTTTTTTAAGACCATATTGAATGGAATTATGAGAAATCTCTTTTTATTCCAAAAATATACAACAGCATTGCTGAGCCATGCATCCTAAGCACGCAGGTCAGCAGGTGTATCTGGTTGGCAGGATGGGTGGCTCAATTTGAAGGCCTCGATCTCCACTAAGGTCTGGTTCAGTCTGTCAATAGTTGGGTACTGGCCAACATCCACTTTGAACCTGATGAGAAGGGTTTTGTGAAGGAGAATCTTGTGGCACAATAACTTAAAGTTCAGTATTTGTAGTATTGTTTTAGACTTTAAGGATTTACCTCTCTGCATTGTAGACTTGTGGCACAATACAGATGTCTGCCATGGAGAGCTAAAGCAGGTAAAGGGACATTTGTCATTACACTATCGATGAATCCTCCCAAATCCATCATGCTGATCTGAAGCATTAGACATTACCTCATCTCCTACACAGTATGTCCCAGCTGTTTCTTTAAGGATGGGTTCTAAAGCTGGGGATTCAAGCAGGGAAATATGGTTATTATCAGGTACCTGGTAGACAGGATATGCAACAATGGACAGTATAAAATGTCCCCATGAATACCTTGGAAACCTCGTTGGATGAAATGCTGTGCCCACTGCACCTTGTCGGCTCCGATCTTCTGGATCACATACAGATTCTGAAAAAGCAGTGTTTTGAGAATGAATAAGTTATGTTGCATGTCAGCCTAGTTTATTAACCAAAATCCTGAAGTTTTAACTGCAAACATTTCAGATTTGACACCACACAAACTGCATATTTGATGTCCCACACACTTATTGTCCCACAGCATTACAATGTTACAACCTAACTCATGATAATGAGTAATATAATTATGGCTAAATTGCCTTTTCCTTTTACATTGACAAAAGATGTGCATTTCAGGTGCCACAACAGTGGTGTGTCAACCTCATCAAATCTGACGTATCTGACTGGTTTAAGTTTTCAATCGAAGGTCCGGGACGTACCTGCAGAGGCTGGATCCCAGAGGCAATGATGTCGCATATCATCCGCACCTGGGCGCGCTTCTTGGGGCACGCAGGTAGGAGCTTTGGCCCCTGCCTGGTCTCATCGATGTACTGGATCACTGCTAGCTGAGGGATAGCAACAGCATGTGTTTTTACCAAGACCTTCAGCAGTAACAGTCTAATGGAAGAAACGATTGAAGTAAAGCGTGAGCCCTCACCGATTGAGACAAGGTGATGCCATCGATTTCGACTGCAGGCACTTGTTGCATGGGGTTAAGGGCCTTGTATTGATCTGTGAGCTTTATGCAATGAAACCAAAAGCATTAGAGGTTGCTATGCGTGCATTTCATGTGCATGAATGTGTAGTAGAAGAATGCATTAAATGCGCAGCAAAGTCCATTACCTGCTGACCTCCATCTTTGATGAGATTGACTGGAACTTGTCCATATTCAATACCTTTGAGGGTGAAAGCTGACACACAATAGGTTATGTATCACACTGTTTGCTCAATGCATAGTGAGGGAAACTATGCAGACGACCCCCCCCCCCCCCCCCCCCCCCATAATGACTTACCGATGCGGACCCTCCAGGAGCAGGAGCTTCTGAAGTAACCATGGAGAATGGGCTGTAATGGGAGAAAGAAATGCACAGTACATGCATAAGTACAACTGCAAAAAAAACAACTAACATTTTACCCCCAAATTACCTCTGGAGAATCAGTTCACCTTATCATGGGTTGCCATATTTTTTCCACACAGGGAGCTCGTCAACAACTATTGAAAAAGATAACTTTTTGGGGGAGGAGGTTCCTGCAGCCCATCCACCCTGCAGCCAATAGGACGGGTCCATGATCTCCCTCCTCCCTCATCTTTCCACAGTGACTCAGCACTTTGATGCATGTGGGTCGCATTAGCTAGGTAGTGCATTGCAGCTTACAACATGTTACATGTATGTGTATATAGTATGTACCTTGGCAAGGCCGACGATGGGCAAATGCATCGTTGTGAATGTCCCGATGAGGTTTTAAAATGCGAAATAATAGCAGCACACTTGCATATCTCGCGATTGGCATTAGCTTATTGCACCAATAACTGCGGTGTCTTGCAAATCACACTCGTTTAATCAACAGTTTTGATGAAGCGTCTTCATTTTTGCCATTGTTTATCTTCCCGTGCGTCAACTTTTGCAGGCTACATAACTCCTCCTACCAAGTGACCGAGGAAAGGGCTCGACCAATGAGCGGCTGTGTTTTGCCATTGAGGCGGGATATTCTAAAAACTACCCTAGCGATTGGACAGTTCGCGTCAACATGTACCCAATAAGACTCTGCTATATAGACGTGCTCACGCGGAACCAATCACGGGCCGCGTCTTCGTTTTAGGTCCCGCCTACTCCTGAACCTGCTCGTGTGTGAGGGAGTGCAGTCTGTGTCTGTTGACCACTGGCCTACCTGAGGGTCTGGAAACATTATTATTAATTAATAAGTAGTAACATACAATAACTGTAAATATGGCTACGACTGCAATGAGGTCAATGTTGAAGAAAAGGGTAAGCAAATAATACAAATACGTAAAATAACCAAAGTTATTGCTGTAACAGAAATTGTTGTGTCTATTGCATGAAACTTACATTTAATGTAATTGAATGTGTCTGTCATGTGGCTGAGTCGTAGCCTACATGATAACAGCCTGTTATCTTAAACAAGTGCCCTTTGATATCTCCTCTGAATGCAACAGGCCTACCTGCCATGTCCTTTCATTCATATGTGTTTGTACATTTCTTAAAATGCACCTGGCCAATAACAACTAGCTCCTGTGGTGGATCCCCAGACTTGACTTTGTCCTTTGCAGTGTAATGGCTGACTATCAATGCTCAACAAGTGGACTCAAAATGGACACCATACGATTAGTTGTTTTATAATTAATTAATATTTAATAGTCTGTTCATCGACTAAACAGACTGATTCGGTGAGTTTAGATAGTGATGGTGAATGTGTTTCCTCACCTCAGCAGGTTCCACTAAGAGTCGCCCGCCAGTGCTACTCCTCTTCAGCGGTGAGTTGACAGACTCAATGGTTTAAATAACTATTATTAACTACTATTAACCAGCTAGTTCACAGCACAGTGACACTACCTCGACAGTAAATGAAGAACATGGATCGTTGCTTTTTTTGTTGAAAGACGAGGGTGTGACTTGATATCTGCTTTCTTCATAGCCCACCACCAAGCTGTTCATTGATGGGAAATTCGTAGAATCCAACACTTCAGAATGGCTCGATATTCACAATCCTGTAAGTATTTTATAAGTTATCGTTAAGCGTTAAGTTATCGGTACACTTGTAAGCGGATGTTCTGGTTACACAAATGATCAATTGTCTCCTGTTCATGAACAACAATAGCCTAGATCTCATCCATTATGCAATTATATGAATTATTTCCACTTACCGAGGGCCAATCATTGTTTTTAAACCTCACAATTGTATTTTTCATGCTTGACCTTTGAACGACCTTCCAAGAGATAGTTCAACTCAGTTACAACTCAAACCACTTTCACATGGGTTGACAGAAATAAACATCAACAGCTATTTGCTAGAACAATATCCCCCCCGCCTCAACCCAAAAAATGTAACCACAACACTTTTGTTGTGGAGCATCATAAGTTCAGCCCACTAAGTCATTGTCTATGTTGTGTGCCACAGGCAACCAACAAGGTGATTTCCCGCGTTCCCAAAGCCACCCAGGAGGAGATGCGGGCGGCGGTGGACTCCTGCTCCAGGGCCTTCCGCCCCTGGTCAGAGACCTCCATCTTGGCTCGACAGCAGATCTTTCTACGTTATCAGCAGCTCATCAAGGACAACATTGTAAGTGAAACACTGTTGTGGTGGGGGGAAAAAAGGTAGTTCATGTTGTCAAATCCAATCTTTCCAAAAGAAATGTATTGGTCAGTTATTTAAATCACTTATTCATTTCACCCTTTCAGTTAAGTGTGTGGGAATGGTTGAATGTTGATTTAGAGGACTGATTAAGGGGCTTGTCCTTACCTACCCTGCAGAAAGAGCTGGCCAAGTCAATAACCTTGGAACAGGGCAAGACCCTGGCCGATGCAGAGGGCGATGTGTTCAGAGGATTGCGTAAGTCACACTTGTATACCTATGCATTGTCTATATGCAAATGTCATCTTTTGACTTTTAACCAACATGGAGCCACTTGCGGCGGGTTAATGAGTACACTAGTCTTCTGGGTCTGTTGCTTGGGCCACAAGCCCTGCAATTGTGTGGCACTCACTAATCTAGCTTTCATTGTACGTCAATCTCGGTAGTGTTTCTTTTTTGGACACATTGTGGTATATGTGAACATGACTATTTCCGCAAAATCAGTTCTTGGCTATACCCCCTCGTTACTGTCAAAACCTTCCTCTGGAGATGTTTTGGACTTATTTGGCAGAATACGGGTAAACAAATCTGAAGTACACAAAGCTGTTCCTCCCTGCCATGCTTTTATTTTGAACTGCCTTTTCAAATTATACATATGAGGTATCTGTCTTCCCCCCACCCTCCCCCCATAGAGGTGGTGGAGCACACGTGCAGCATCACCTCCTTGATGCTGGGCGAGACCCTGCCGTCGCTCACCAAGGACATGGACACGTACACGTATCGACTGCCCATCGGCGTGTGCGCCGGCATCGCCCCCTTCAACTTCCCCGCCATGATCCCCCTGTGGATGTTCCCCATGGGCCTGGTGTGCGGCAACACCTACCTGCTCAAGCCCTCGGAGCGCGTGCCCGGCTGCGCCATGCTGCTGGCCAAGCTACTGCAGGACGCCGGCGCCCCCGACGGCACGCTCAACATCATCCACGGCCAGCATGATGGTAAGACCCCATGGGGGGGGGGGGATGTGTGTGTATGTTTGTGTATGCAGGTTGACGCTAAAGACCAGTGTTGCACAACAATTAGGGGTATGACAACAGTTAGTATGGGTGTGTAAATTGACCAAATTTAAAATGTGCATTTTCAAGTGGTTAAATGGTCTAACTAGTTATAATGTATTATGATGTTGCTGATCAATGCAGGTGAATTACCAACTTCACATTGAATTCATTACAATGCATCAATACATTTTCAACACGGTACAAGTGTGGTAATCTCAATCTCCTACCCTTTTTTGTCTCTCTTTTGTAGCTGTAAACTTCATTTGTGATAATCCTGCCATCAAGGCAATCAGCTTTGTGGGCTCAAACCAAGCAGGAGAATACATCTATGAAAGAGGCTCCAGAAATGGCAAGAGGGTCCAGTCTAACATGGTGAGTGGCTGAGACCCAGGAAAACTTCATAACATGTTAAGTCAAATGTGACCAGAAGGTGGCAGCATTGACCAAGAAATGTACTTGATTTTCCTTTACAACCGTATAAACAGGGCCACTCTGCCAAGTGGTGTTTTGATCCTTTTATATAGTTTCCTCAACTCTTCTGTCCGATAAATCATACCATACTAGAATACTAGAATTGACACGTAGTACAAACATCGTCGGTAAACCATATGGCACTGCATTATTGCTGGTAATGGCACTGATGATTTCATTCATGTCAAGGCAGAACTGGTGGAAGGCTAACCGCATCGTGTGTATGTTAGGGAGCCAAGAATCATGGCGTGGTGATGCCCGATGCCAACAAGGAGAACACCCTCAATCAGCTTGTGGGTGCGGCCTTTGGGGCGGCCGGGCAGCGCTGCATGGCTCTCTCCACAGCGATTTTGGTGGGCGAGGCGCGGAGCTGGCTGCCGGAGTTGGTGGAGCGCGCCAAGGCGCTGCGCGTCAACGCAGGTGCCCATCCCTCGCCCTAACCCTCCGTTCTCCCTTACACACCCACCCTGCTTTCCCCTGCCCCCCCCGCCTCCCTCCGCTCACTCAACCCTTCACAGCAGCCTTCAGTATATGTCCCTCTGCGGGGCCACACACACCGCCCCTTAACCACACGTCTCAACCTCTCTCTCCGCTATAACTTGACATCTGCCGGCGCACTGGGCTCGTTGAGTCAGCCATGCTGCAAATTTGTGGCCAGCTCTGCGGCCTGGGGGGGGAGAAACGGCGGGGCGAGCGCATCGATTCCTTTTGAGAAAGGAAGTTGTGGAATCCGTGTGTGGAGAGAAACGACCGATGGCTCCCTATTTACCGGCATCCGAGCGCTGAGATTCTGTGGCTATACGCAAGAAACCCTTAAAACATTAGTTTTGCCGGGAGTGCCCACGGGTGCCTCTCAACCATAGCTTCTGTGTGTTTGCGACTAAATGGGTACTTGTCCGTCGGTTCTCTCCTAAATGCGTGCCCCGCCGCAAGAGTGTAAGTTATCTTATACCTGGGTGTGTTTCTGGGGCCCCCGTTAGGAGACCAGCCCGGGGCAGATGTGGGGCCACTGATATCTCCCGAGGCCAAGGGGAGAGTCAACAGTCTGATCCAGAGTGGCGTGGACGAGGGAGCCTCCTTGCTGCTGGACGGCAGGAATGTCCACGTCAAGGGCTACGAAAACGGCAACTTTGTGGGCCCTACTATTATCAGCAATGTCACAGTATGTACAGTATGGGGTGTGTGTCCCCACTTTGGCACATAAATACATAAAACGTGTGTGTGTGTGTGTGTGTGTGTGTGCCAACACAATACCATATGATGAAGAACCCCAAAGCCTGTGTGTATTTAAGTTATGTGTTTGTCTACTGTGCTCTCGCAGCCCCAGATGAAGTGCTACACAGAGGAGATCTTTGGGCCTGTGCTGGTCGTTCTTGAGGTGGAGTCTCTGGACGACGCCATCCGCATGGTCAACAACAACCCCTACGGCAACGGCACCGCCATCTTCACCACGAACGGCGCTACGGCACGCAAATACACTCACGAGGTGGACGTGGGCCAGGTGAGCATCTATAGCCTCCGTGTGTGT
This sequence comes from Merluccius polli, assembly GCA_030340625.1. NCBI lineage: Eukaryota > Metazoa > Chordata > Actinopteri > Gadiformes > Merlucciidae > Merluccius > Merluccius polli. Next base: position 98,533 of record JAOPHQ010005163.1, read on the forward strand.
GCGGAGGAGAAAGGAGACATTCACAGACGCCTGTCATGTCTATGCAGCATCTGTCAAACGCAAATTACATCACACTTTAGTTTGAAAACATATACAGACACACACACACACATAATAGTAATGCCATTATTATGTTCCCCAGCAAGTATAGCAATGTTTGCAGAATGAAAATATACACATATGCACCCCCTGCCCTTCACTTTCCCCTCCCTATTGAGACTGCAAATAGCGTGAGCAAATATGTGGTTTTTAAACCAAAACACGGGAGACATGGAAAGATGTCTTGGTGGGATTTGTGGAGGGAAAAAAATTATTGTATTAATATCGAAAAAAGGAATTCCTCTGAGTTTGTTTGGTTGTTGAACATTCAAGCGTATATATGGACACTTTCCCCCATATTTGTTTGGTTTTGGGTCCATGTTCTGCGCTGTATTTGCTGTTCACATGTCGGGGAATGCTGTGCCGGCCATGTGCAGTATACTCTCCTCGAAAACCCGGAGGCAACCAACAGCTCCTCTTCTGTTATGTTTTTTTTTGTTCCCCGACGAGGTCCTAGCCAGAAAAGCCCTTCCTGCCGTGCCCGTCCTCACGATTGCCGCAGTTTCTTAAAACGTTCTTTACAACGGTCACAGCAGTTTACAGCCCTGTCAAAAAACCAAATGTTGTGTTTATAGTTTCTGCTTTCATAAATAAGTGCTTACGAAGCCCTCAACGGTACAGATTTAAACCACAATTTTTTAAAGTTAGCACAGTGGTGTCATGTTTTTAATAAGCAAGGATGATGGCGCATCTCTTATTACCTGTAATCAACGCTTCCGTTGATGTGTTTTATAAAGCTTTCCTCAATGGGGATTGTTTGACCATGTTTGTTGCAGGTTGGAGTGAACGTTCCCATCCCCGTTCCCCTGCCAATGTTTTCCTTCACTGGGTCAAGAGGATCCTTCCGAGGGGACACCAACTTCTATGGAAAACAAGTGAGTGTCTATTCCTAAAAAGTCCCTTTTTAATCCCTACAGATTTAGTGTAACTGCTGGTATGTTTTTTTGCAATGGATGGTAGAGATCGGTATATAATATCATAATGTAAGAAAAGGTATTGAAGGCTAAATACACAATATCGTTTAAAGGCTACCTCATATGCATATGTTCATATAGAGGAAAATAAAAATAAGATATCCAAAGTTGCAGCTGTTTAAGATTCAAATGCTTCACTTTTTTCCCCCACAGGGCATTCATTTTTACACACAAATCAAAACTATTACTTCACAGTGGAAGGCTGAAGATGCAACATTAAAGAGTCCTGCAGTTACCATGCCAACAATGGGACGATAAATGGCTAGCACGAAGCCTGTCTGGCGTCTCTTGTGAATTCAAATGTGAAAACTACTAATCAGTCCCAAAGAGCTTCTCTCTCTTATCTCACACAATACAAGAATTTTTGCTGAAGACACAATATTAAGGCAATCGCCCTTAATGATGAAATACAAAAACAAATGTTAATATATTACTAATTATTTCCATTCTGTTAAGTTTTTCTAGTTGTACGTGCATGTTCACTTTCTTGTCTATACAAGATACTAATAACACTGGAATTAGCCTCCTCTGTTCTATGAACCCATGCCCAAAGTGTATGAAAAAGGTGGTTTGAAGAGGGTATTTCATTAAAAAAGTTGACCAAAAATGTGTTTGGGTAAATAAATGTTAATTTATGCCTTGGTTAGGATACCTCTTTATTATTATCAACACAATGCATCATCATCCACTCAAAAACACACACATACATAACATTGTGGGACGGTGACCTATATAGACCCACATATAGCATAATTACACATCAAATGATGTGTTAAAACATCAACAAACACTTTTATAATAATTTCAATCATCCATTAACGATGAAGAGCGCCATGTTTGATGTTACTGACGTCAAGTCAGACAAACCAGAGCTCTGAAATGAGCTCTGGTTTATATATCATGTGTATATAACAATTATATATATATATATTAGGGGTGTCCCCTAAGAATTTACATAATCAAATCTGATTAGTCAAGTCTTGCCTATAGTCGACTGATCGTCGAATCATGTTTATTTCTTTTTTTTTGGCTCATTGATCCATATTCTCTTTTGCGACATTGGCTTCCATTTTTTCCACACCAGACTAAAGAGCTGAAACATTCAATTAAACAATTTCGATTGCAATTTCGAGGCCGTTCGGCGGCGGTGTGTTTTGGACTTCAAGGTGTGTTTTGGACTTCAAGTCCAAAACACACCACCGCTGAACGGCGTGTCAAAACAGCCACCCCTATTATTTTCTATGTACACCCCCACACCAGCGGTGGCAGGCGCGCGCTGGTGCACGGCGACGCGCCGCCCCGCTACACTTCACGCCACTGTCCTATATCACAGCGTCGCCGCGCATCAAGTGCCACCGAAAAGGCGCTTTTTTCTTTTCTTTTGTTTTTCTTCTGCTCCGGAGACGACTATATTCCTGTTGACGCGCCGCAGCGCGACGCTTCCTATGTGTGCTAGGGGCGGCACTTGTGTCATAGACGCGCGCGGCGCTGCAGTGTGTTTTGCACTTGATATTTATACAAAAATAGGCTATATATCATGATTTATTGGGAGAAAGAAACTATATGTAAAATCAGACATTCAGCACCACCTATAGCCCGAATGGAATGATCCTGTGTTTTGCCGACGATTCGACTATGGCAGTCGAATCAGACTCCTTAGATCGAATCGTCGAATAGTCGACTATTCGGGGTCACCCCTAATATATATATATATAATTTTTGACCTGCAATTCTGTGTTGGACAACAGCTCAATTAATTTTTAACAATTCGAGCTCCTTTTTCCCCCCAAGTTGTCTTGAACGTGCCAGGCCCAGACTCGGGTCACGTCATGTGGATATCAGGCAAGCTGTTGGGGTTGGAGGGCAGACTGGACACAGGCATCTGGGTCATGAAGGTCATCTGCAAAACGGCCTCTGTAGTCCTAGAAGAGAAGATGGCCACCGTTTTGTAACATCTTAAAATGCTTTGTAGGTCAAACACGCAATGCGGTACCAGTAAAGTCAGCACAGCGCTTTGTAATTACAAGCATCAAATACAACCGTTGGATTCTCATGCATTCCTTTGATGCCTTACCCAGCGGCAGCAGTGCTGTCCATCTGACTTTTCTCGATGGACGCGGACACAGACATAGTTTGACTTTTCCTGTAGCATAGAAGGCATAGAGTCAAGCAGTGAGCTGTGTCGAGGCTATGAAGCCACGTTGAATAGCCTACGCAATGCATTGGTCCACACTGGTCTACAAGGTCCCAAGCTGGCCTTGTAGCCGGGTTACTCCGGGGCAACGGACCCAGATCCTGTAAATGGATCCTGCAATCAAACGACTAGGTGCCAGACCACTGCTAACATGAATATACATCTTCTGTGCCCCACCGCACGCCCATACATTAAGATCTCCTGCACACTGTCTTGGAAAATCATGTTACCAGCTGCTCTGTCCAGACCACAAGTGTTCAAAGAACAAAATAAACTGCCAGTGCACGTGAAGTTGGGCCAATAGGCACAGGCCTAAATCGACATGACCAGATGTTTGTTTCCAAGTACACGACTCTGTGGCCGGGCCTATTTTTACTATTGTGCCCAGACTCTTTCTTAATTCTTTTTAAGCAGCTGGACGGAAAAGAAAATTGGTTGAAGCCTAACTGATGTTTTATGGTATCCTCTTCTTCTGAGAAAATATCTGTTGAAAACATTAAAACAAGGGAGGAGTCACACGCGGAGGTTCAGACTGTAGTACTGCATGCATGGTGTCACTGGCTTTTCATCTTGGCAGACACTCGTGGCTGAAGTTTCTTTTTTTTCTCACCTGTTACACCAAATGGATGCTATTATCTCAGCAGGACGAGGGGGCGAATGCTTTTGAGTGACCACAGTGTCTCGAAGTTGTTAACTCAGACATCTATGTGGGACAGAGTGTTGTGGGGAGTTTACCTTGTTTTGTCTTGTCCATTCATTCTGGCGAAGAGCAGCCTAAGCACTTTCTCCTTTTGCTCCCAAGTGAGGTCTGCGATGTCCACTTCGTTGCTCTGTGCCTGAGTCCTTCAATCCAGGGAGAAAATACAACAAATACGTAATTTAGGTCAAATCCATTAACCTAGATTCACAGCCACTTAGTTTTATACCGTGTCTCGTGCAAGGTGTAAACAGTGTGAAGTGTTTGGATGTCTATAAAATGTGTCTGAGGCTTACTGGAGCTCACATTAATGAGCCAATAAAGTGGACACAGACATGCACACTATGCTAGGTCGTTGAAGGAGCCCAGCCATACCACTTCTGAGCCTCTTCCATGTCCGAGTAGACACAATTGGTGCTGTGGGGGTTGATGTGGAAGGTGCGAATGAGGGGGTACTGCTGCTTCCCTGCCCTGGCATCGCTCATCCTGGCATGGTAGGCCTTCAAGGCCTGCTCCTTGTACACCAGCCTGCTGGCCTGGATCTCCTGCTTCACCTGAAACAGTGCCGCGTGGAAGAATCGCTCCAGCTCCGTGCGCTGCTCCACCACGCTGCCGGCCAGCCGCTTAATGCGGGCGATCTCCCTCTCCCGCACGGACAACAGCTTCTGGAGCCTCCGCAGGTCCTCCTGGCCGGCCTGGCTGCTGACTAGCGCCTTCTCGCTGACCACCCGCCTCTCCTGCTCAAACTCCCCCGCCAGCAGCTCAAGGGCCTGCTCCAAGGAGACCAGCTTGGCCTTGAGGTGGGATATCTCCTCCCTGTAGGCTTTCATCTGGGCCGCGTTCTTCTTGATCATCAGTGCATCGGTGCCCTGGGAGGAGATGGTACAAGAGATCAAGGTGTAGAGGTCAAGGGTCAGACAGGGCTGAGGGTCATCAGATTCGTTTTACACAGGGGGGTGCTCATCATCATGATGCTAGTGCGTCATGAATCCAGCCAGAGCCGTAGCCAGGGTTTAGGAATTAGTGAGGTCCATTTTTCTTTCAAGCCATTTACTGCATTTATGGACAACAAAAACATAATTGGCTGCTATACATTACACATAAAGTCAATATCAGGGTCCGAATCACTACCTGGCTGTCTTGAAATAAGTTAAATCGCAAACCGTTGTGACTTGGCATCGACCAATGTAGGGCAGTCCGGGGGGATTCCCCCCCAGAAGATTTTTTTGTTGAACATTCATTTTTTATTAACTTTTTTTTTTTTGGAGTGGAAATAATTAGCGAGGTCTGGACCTCAGTGACTTCATTGCTGGCTATGGCCATTAACCCAGCAGATCAACCAATTATGGTTTTAAGGGTTCCCCTGAGTAGGCAGAAAGGGGTTCATATAAGATATACATCCTTTCCTGGATTCACTATCATTATCAGGGGAAGGATAAAGGTGGTCAAGATTTGTGAATCAGTGCCGGAAAACAGTGAGGGGGGGGATGGCCACTAAGTTGGAGTCCGAATGCTGGTGGAAACTCACCAGAACCACCAACCACTGAGAGGGTTGGCAAGCGAGAGAGGAGGTGAGGGGAAAGGAGGACCACAAGCAAAATACACACGGTCAGCACAAGCAAACAACACAGGGGAAATATCACCAGAAATATGGCCTCCAAAACTCAGACGAGCAATAATTGAAAAAAAAAAAAAAGGCTTTCTGGATATAAATGGTCTCTGTCCGAGGACAGCCAACGCATAATGTAACCATAAGATTTGATTATTTCTACCTTAACGTTCACACATACCTTGTCCATTGTCATGGAGGCATTCTCCTCAGCCAATGACACGGCCAATTTCTTCACATCCTCTACCTCCTTCATGTGGTAGTTCAAGGCCTCATTTAAACGCACGTTCTCCTTGAACACAGAGCGTGAGGCGTCGTCCAGTTTCCTATACAGTTGTGGGTACAAGTTAAAAACAAATAGTGTGAGTGGATCACCTGTGAAAAACCACTTATAACCACTATAACCACTTGGTGAATTGCTTATTCAGTCTCAACTACACCATACTGTTTTTACTTTTCAGACATTCATTGTAAGTCATTCCAAGTATTTCCTAATATCTGCCCAGACTGTCCAGGTATGAGAATAGAATACCATAAATATCCTGAAACCTTTATTGTCGACGTTGGACAATAAAAAAACATACACAATGGAAATAAGATCAAGACACCTGAGTTAAATAAATTAGCTTTGAATTAGAGTGATTTTGTTGCATCTCAGTGATCACCAAGTCATCTCTTTGGCTTTAAAAGACAAACAAAGAGTGTTCAAATGTGTGTCTGTTTCTTTCACTGAAGGCTAACATGAGTCAGACCACACCAGGATCAATGTTGATATTTGATGGACTTTGGGGGGGGGGGGGGGGGGGAGAAACATAACTAAACACACAAGAGGTAAAGTATAGTTTCCTTAAAACTAATAAACAGAGGACCTCTGCATATGCTGGACACACAGTAAAGAATTCTGTGGCCATCCAGGATGTGATCGTTTCCTTTGCTGATGTAGGCTAAAATATCTTTAACATGACAAAAAGTGTGGTAACATAATACTAGCCTGTTTATTTGGATGAACTTGCTATAATGAGTCACTTCATTCAGGCTGGGACGGGACAGGAGACATACTCACACAATGGCTTCATCGTGAGCGCTCTCAGCCAACTGGGCTAGTCTCTGTTCTGCCTCCTTCTCGAGGCGAAGCTGCAGAGCAACACACATCGTAATCAGCTTAGTAAAGGACAAATTCACTGTGTTTTGTTCTCAGTAATAATCGTCTATATCAGCCTTTTCTACCATGGGCCATACATGTATGGATTATGCTTATACTTTTGAGGATACCTTTTCAGTGAAGAACTTGGTCTCCACTCTGCCCAGGTTTTCCATGTGATTTCTGTCCGCTAGGTGCATGCCTTCTCTAATCTGGTGAACACACAGACATGATGACACATCGCACGGTAAACACACTCATGCAGAGACACTAATGAAGCGATTCATCATGCGCCACAGCCTGTAGGTCCTTACACTACTGAGCTCCTGCTCCATCTGGGCCTTCCTCTTACGAAACTCTTTGATTTTCTTCAGCTCCACCTGGATCATGTCAAAGTCATTGGATCTCTTCTTGAATCTGTCCTCCAGCTCATTGATTCGAAGTGTATACTCTGCAACCTGTCACAAGCAAGGGTACAGTTGAATGATGTTAAAGAAATGAATCATTCTGCAACTCGTTTATGAACATATTAATGCGTAAAATATGTGCATTCAGTAACCAACTCAACACACACACACACACACACACACACACAAAAAAGGCAGTTAGTTACAAGTTCAAGGATAGTATGGATGACCCTGCCAAGAGATTGCCACAGCTTCCAGGAAGAGAGAACTACCACTTGTAACATCTGGGAAGAAAATCTTCTCTAAAAGTTCACATGAACCACGTCCAATTGCAGCCCGACCTAAGGAGTGATCAGTCAAACTAAATGCCTGAGCTGCTACTGTGGATACACCAGCCAGAGTGAAAAATGCAACAAAGAGACCAAAGTCATGAGTGACTAGCAAAACATACACCCACAGCCATGTAGAGGATGACAAAATGAGAGGGTATCGACTATCTGATTGCTAGTTTCGACCCAATTGTTATTCTTTAGATAACTCCATATGTTCAGCGCAACACAGCTCTTCAGGATATAGATGCCGGCTCGGGTTTGCAGTTGTATCTGCAGGTTTTGCCAATGCTTTTGGTCTCTCCAATGGTCAGCATGTTTCCAAAATACACCCGTCGCGCCTCAGTGAGAAATGAGCTCAGCGCCACAGTAGTCTGATGCGTAAGGCTTCAAGTATAATGTCATTAGTTGACTAATTGGGACTCCTGCCACCACAACGCTGTGGTGTCGTATCCAAGTAGACAAAACCCAGAACATTGTGCGAGCGCTTTTGTAGTTTCCATTAGCCGGGTCCACGTGTGAGATGAGCCATTTTTATCGCCTCACCATAAGAAATGGCGCAGCAAGGGAATACTTTTAAGTTGTGTCTCCAGAGTGGACCACAAGTGTTTTTTTGTTTTGTTTTTTCACATATGCTTGTGTTTCCAACACAAGCATATGTGACAGCTCCCCCGCCTGTCTAAAACAGAGATGCTTTGAGATGGTGACAGACAGAGCACTCGGTTTTTTTTTTTGGGGTCGTTTTATTTTACCAGCATGAAGAAAGAGTGAGATGGGAAACAGCTGTTAAGGCAGCAGTTGATAACCATACCTCCATTTTGTTTAGCTTAAGCAACCTCTCGTATCATCATATAAGTTATACGCTGGCGGTGTTTCCCATGAGACTAAAGCATCTTATAATGTTGTTTTTGCCACTGGGGAAAATATGTTCAGACCATGGAGCTAAAATATAAGGATTGATTTCATTGTTTATGACTTCATGGCGGCATGGAGGATGGTTTTTTTCCCCTCTTCCTAACATAATATACGTCTACATAATTACACAGACCACAACTGTTAAACGAAACCACATTTCGGAGACGCTGTAGGTTTTTAAATGTACCTTGTGTTGCAGTAAAAAAGCATCGCCGGGTCCCAAGGAACCTGGCGGGTCGGTATTTGGGATTTTGAGATGCTTTAAAGCTATAAACCCTGACACTTTAAAGTGTGTGTGTGTGTGTCTCTCTCGTCCCTCCCCACGTGCAGCCACACGGCAGCCAGGCATACCAGAGTCTCGCGCTCCTCGCGCGCGAGCGCCTTCTGGCTTTTCAGTTGCTCCTCCAAACTCATAATCTGTGGAAATGGACGCAAACAAACGCAGTTACTCACTGGGGGAGAAAAAAAAAATCAACGTTCATTTAAAGTCTACTTTAAAGCTTTTTTCCCGACCTTTTCCTCTCTCTCGGCGTCTTTGGTCTTCAACAGGCTAATGATGTCAATCATGTCCTTTTCCGCGCGGTACCGCTGAGCGGTGAGGTCGTCGTTGGCGCGCGCCAGCCTGCGCGTCGCCTCGCGGTACTGCGCGCGCGACTGTTCGGTGGCGTCCAGCCGCAGCTCCCACAGAGCCGCGGCGGCGCGCGCCCTCTCCACGTCCGACTCCCTGTTGTCGGCCCTGGGCTCCGGTCTGCCGTCCCTCTTCGCCTTGCTGCTGGGCAATGGTGAGCGTTAAGTTGTCAAAAGGTCAGCCGTTAGGGCCTATACCGTATATATCTTCATCTTTATTTATTGACTTACCCGCCTTTTCCTTTCTTCCCCTTCGCAGGCTTTTTCTTCGGCATCGCGACGCTACTGCGGTGAACGGGTGACGATAACGGTGCGATGAACGGTGATTTTTTTTTTTTTGTAGCTAGTTAGCTACTTTTCAGGTTAACCTACCCGCTGGAAGACCTCACTAGCTCGCCTTAGCTAAAGATCAGCACCTCTTGTTTTGGAGGTTGTTGCTATAGAAACGCTGACAATACAACAGCCTCGCTGGTGTCAGTTACTAATGCAGACAGCTACAGCCTACGTCAAGTTTAGCCTAGTAGTAGTAGTAGTAGTAGACCTAGTAGTAGTAGTAGTAGTAGTAGACCTAGTAGTAGTAGTAGTAGTAGACCTAGTAGTAGTAGTAGTAGTAGTAGACCTAGTAGTAGTAGTAGTAGTAGTAGACCTAGTAGTAGTAGTAGTAGTAGTAGTAGACCTAGTAGTAGTAGTAGTAGTAGACCTAGTAGTGGTAGTAGACCTAGTAGTAGACCTAGTAGTAGTAGTAGTAGTAGTAGTAGACCTAGTAGTAGTAGTAGTAGTAGACCTAGTAGTAGTAGTAGTAGACCTAGTAGTAGTAGTAGACCTAGTAGTAGACCTAGTAGTAGTAGTAGTAGTAGACCTAGTAGTAGTAGTAGTAGACCTAGTAGTAGACCTAGTAGTAGTAGTAGACCTAGTAGTAGTAGTAGTAGTAGTAGACCTAGTGGTAGTAGTAGTAGTAGTAGACCTAGTAGTAGTAGTAAACCTAGTAGTAGTAGTAGTAGTAGTAGTAGGCCTAGTAGTAGTATACTGGTACTAATAGTAGTACCACTGTACCAGTACAAATCAAAATCATGAGGAAATTAAATGCAAATATGAATAAAAATATAGAAACGCTGACAATACAACAGCCTCGCTGGTGTAAGTTACTGATGCAGACAGCTAGCTTCTCTATGTCAAGTTTAGCCTAGTAGTAGTAGTAGACCTAGTAGTAGTAGTAGTAGTAGTATACTGGTACTAATAGTAGTACCACTACAAGTACCAGTACAGTACAAATCCAAGTACCAGTGTACCAGTACAAATCAAAATCACAAGGAAATTAAATGCAAATATGAAAATATAGTAATTGTAAATCTTTGACAAGCTTTTGGTCTAACATAGACGTATTATTGTCCATCCATATTAGATGGAAACACATGTGTTTATTTGTTTATTTAAAAGGATCCCCATTAGCATACGCCAAGACGACAGCTAGTCTTCCTGGGGTCCAGACAATAATATTTAATCGAGCACAACAGGTATTACAATCTCAAATACAATATAAAAATAAAATATATAATGTTATAATGTTAGATAATGAAGCACACCACCACAACATGGAAATATGAACACTTGGAGTCTGGATACTGACGGCTGACTCTACTATGTAATTATGGTTTTTACGTGTTTGGCTCTATCAAACAAGATGTGTTTGCACGTGATCTCCTCCCACGAGATGACATGTGATGGATCTTTCTTGTCAGCAGTATTGCTTCGTTTTGTCCTGAAAAGAGCCATGAGCTGCTCAAATACTTTTCCATGATATAGGACCTATGCCTCTCCCTTTCTCTCCCCATCTCTTGTCATTATTGCATAACTGCGGCCTATTTAGCAAAACTGCTAAAATCAGATACATTTTTGACATTTACAAACGTACAAGCGGCACATCCAAAAGAAACAATGTTGAGTAAGCCTAGGTCATAATTTCCTCTCAGTCCTGTGTCATTTTGTTCAGTTTACAGGAGGAACTGGAGAGCTTACAAAAAGGAGATCTCAAAATGTTAGGGTGAGGGTACTGTAAAGACATCATATACGTAGGCTGCGCTGGCACGCGCAGAGTTTGAAGACTAAATTTAAAGGTAATTGCTGTGACAGCAAGAAGAGAAAACTGAAATAACTCCTTAAGTTTTCCAAGCTGTCATTATCATTGGCATTGTAATGACATGGTTTGGGTCTCTTCAATAGACATTTTGGAGTAGGACACCCACAAACATGAGATTCCTGAGGGTAACGTTGCAGCATATTAATAATAGATTGCATGGTTTAGATTACAAAGCTGGGGTCCCGTTTCATACGTTGCTGCTGCTTGCTTTAACAAAACACCAAAATGATATACATGCTACCACTTCTTAGGAAATTATGTTTGTGACATGCTGTGTCATAATAAACAGGACCACCATACATGAACATGCTTGCTCATAGATCCGACCTTGAAGAAAAAAAAAAATGTTAACAAAATGTAAATCACAATATCTAAGTATATGAATATCTAAGTATATGAATGATGATTCCAGTTTACTTTGAAAATAGACTCAATTACATGACAATACATGGCGATGAAATACACTACACATATTGCACTACATCATGGCACACATTTCATGATGGAACTATGAATGATATGAGCCACTGGCTCCAGGTAATGACTGCAGAGTTCAATGGTCATCACTACAATGAGCACATGACTCATTTGGCAATGACTCATATTTGGTAGACCAAGTACTTAAGAAAGAGTAAGTGAGGTGCCTACGAAAGGACCTCTTTGGGAATCATTTCGATGGACCCTTCCCTTGATCAACCTGAGACCAAAGGATCACACTTCTACAACTTCAAACAATATTGGCGCAAGTCCGTGAAAGGTCCTGTGCACGTATGCTTTGATAGGGGGGTAAAAGACCATTCTGGTGAGCCACAGGATTGGAAAAAAAAAGTAGCCACGGTATTTAGAAAAGAGGAAGGAGGAAAGAAAGTCCAATATTTTTAGTCCAAATTACAGTGTTGGAACAGTGCTTTGCACAGTGGAGTGTCCTGGGATCGGAATGGCATGACGGGTGGATGCCGGTGCCAAGCCCCACCCTCCTCACATTGTCCCTTCGGTGGCCCTCCGCTCTGCACTGCCTCATGCCCATCGGCAGGACCGCCGCCCCCTTGGCTTCTCATCCAAACGAGGCAGCCTGACAGCTCATTTACTACCTCGCTCGCCCGCTGTCCAAGGTGAAACGGCTCCACTGATAGATTGGCCACCGGGCGGTGTGTGACTGAACTCAATCTTAGGCATACAAGTTGGCTGGTGATAATCACAGCCGGATATCCATTTAATTGACATTTAATTAAAGTCTTTAGGTTCACATGCCTCTATGCTGCATTGCGGCTTGACATCTTCTGTTCTAAATTAACTTTTTGCATTACATGGCAATCAGTGTGTCTGATTGCCCGTTGGAAGAGCCTCACTAGCCTCCAGCCTAAATTAAATAAATAATATCTACTCACGCTTTTCATGCATTTGCCCGTGCTTTCTTGCCGCTCAAAAATGCCCCCCCCCCCTCAGAAAGCCTGTGGTTAGCACAGAAATGAGTGGGAGTGAGATGATTGCATTCTTTCAACTTCTCATGCCAGTTAGAGTGCAAGTCCCATTGGTGCATCTTTCTGTGAAGGTACAGTCATTTAAAAAGCACTGCAGTGGGGTTTGTCAGCGGTTCTACTACACCTCTCTAAGTCATGTAGCATGACAAGTCAATTGTCAGGCAACTTTTACGAACGTCATTTTTATTGTGGAAAAGGATTTGTAATGACAATCCCTCTAATTTTTAAATGGACCGCCAATGACTAAGCTATATTTAAATGGACGTTAAACAACATAAAAATCACAAACCCGTGCAACGTGAAGTAGCAATGATGCCATTAAGCCTCCGAGCGTGCTTTTCAGAAGGGCTTTTTTCTCCCTCTGTACATAAAAAAGAAAGCTTCTAATTAACAGGTCATCAACGGTGAAATAGAAAGTTTGTTACATCACTCCTAACCTAGGGAAAATGCCAAAATTGGATTATAAGTACTTGTGAAAGTAAAAGAGTTAAAGAGTGAAAGAATTCACACAGCAAACAACTCTCCACATCTTAATTAAATACACTCATAAAAGGTATTTTTAGAACATTGCTCGGCGTTTGAGTGTGAGCCATTCATTTTGATGTCTTGACAACTACCCTTTTTTCCACTCTAAGGGCAAGGGCTCCATGTTACCCGCTGGAGTTGAGGAGGTTAAAAAAAAAAGCCCGAAGCCAAAAAAAAAAAATGATGTGGGAAAAAAAAAGAAAAGGAAAAAGCTGTTGGTAAGCAGGTACTCTGTCTCCAGCGTGCAGAGGAGGGGGTGCGTTTAGAAAGAGCAGGGATGGAACGCCACAGGATTGGTCGAGGGCTGCTGCCGGCGTGGCCACGTGCCAACTCCTTATGTCTTTATATACTGTAAACAGATGACCAGACTGTCCTGAGTTTGCATGCTGCCTCCTCCTTCCCGAGTGCCTCTCATCCCTCTCAGCAGGCTGTCAAGGCTGTGGTCTCCGCCGCTACTCTGCAACGATCCCCCCTCTCCAAGAAGGCTCCGTTTTACAAGAACCTCAGCAAAGGCTTCTCCTTTCGCTTTTTAAAAAGTTACCAGCTGTCTCCATCTCTCGCTCAATCTCTCTCTCGCTCAATCTCTCTCTCTCTCTTTTGGCGTGAAAACAATGGCTACACTGAGGCTGCTTCTGACCGTATCCATGTGGCTTCTGGCTGAGAATCTGATAGCTGAGGCGACGTACTACCGGCATCACCGCTTCATTCCCCACTACCGCTACCGCGAGCACTCGGCCAACACGGAGAACCTTCTGCCCGAAGCCGCCCAGCCCGCAGCGCCGACCTACCCCGAGATTCCAGAGGTGTTCCACCCGGCGCCCGAGTCCCTGCACCCGGCGCACGAGGCGCAGCACCCGCCCGCGCAGGACCCTTACCATCCGCCGGAGGTGGCCCTGTCGGCGGTGGTCCACGCCCTGGCGCCCCTCGACAGGAGCAGGGTCTTCTACGGGGTCATGTTCGACGCCGGAAGCACGGGCACCAGAATCCACATCTACAAGTTCATCCAGAAGGACCCAGGTATGGTGTTTCCCCTCAATCTCTCTGCCTCTCTCTCCCTGTGACCGTCTCCCAGAGAGTGTGTGTGTGTGTGTTGCTGTTAGGTCATTCGCTGTGTGGTGTTAAGGCAAACATGCACCGGCAGGGTGGAGAGAGAGAGAGAGAGAGAGAGCATGGGCAAGACAGATCCTAAAAGTAGCTGACTTAGGAGTCTTCCATTTCCATGTCTGACTCCACTCTGAAATTGCTAGGCTCCTCTTTACGAAATCCTATGATACATATTATGTGTGGTTTCCTGTATTAGATAATAAACATTTCACAGATGTGCTACAGGTTGTCTTTTGCATGGTCTATCATTTATATTCTGACCGTTTTTCTTTCTTTTTTTTCTTATAGTTGAGCTGCCAGTCTTGGACAATGAATTGTACCATGCAGTGAAGCCTGGTCTGTCTGCATACAAAGACAAACCTGAAGAGGTATGTGTGCCTGCCATGCAATCACTCAACAAGTAAATAACCAATAGAGATGTAGGCCTACCAATATAGTGGGCTATGTTGGGCAATGGACAGTCCATATCATGACTTTTTATGGAAGGCATTGTTAATCTATCTATTTGTTTCAGTATCATTTTAAATATATCTGCTTATGTATGCATACATGTATGATCTGTGTATTTATTTAATCCGTTAGTAATTTATTTGGTTGTGAAATTAATTTTCTTATTCAATTATTCAATTTACACTCTTACTCGCTCTCGCTCTCTTACTCACTCTCTCTTCTCGCTCTATCTTTCTCCCGCTCTTTCTCCCGCTCTTTCTCTGTTCTCTCTGTTCTCTCTGTTCTCTCTCTCTCTCTCTCTCTCGCTCTCTGGTAATTGCTATGCAGCCACTCACACTGAAAAATGCCGGTTGGTAACCGATTGCTGTCTTGCCTTCAGGGTGGCAACACGGTCAGGCAGCTGCTGAAGATTGCTAAGAAGACGATCCCAGAGGAGGAATGGAAGCAGACCCCAGTGGTCCTGAAAGCCACCGCGGGTCTGCGACTTCTGCCTGAAGACAAAGCCAATGCTCTTCTGGATGAGGTGAGGCACGTTCGCTCCCTGCCCACAGACAGTTTGGCACAAGCGCCCACCGGTCCAAGGAGCGGTACCAAGAAACCGCTAAGTGCTTACAAGTATGCTTTAAAAAAAAAAAAAGGCCAGCTTGCCCATTTGGTGGCCGTCATGTGAAAAAAAACAGCTGTTCTGGGGTTCTGTGGATAAGCATTATATATCATTTGAATGATCAAATCCACGCTACTGTTCCACAATACAATGTGGCGGGGAATGTCATTCAGGCGTAAACATAGCTCGTCTGCTGGGGAGCAGATAGAGGATATCCGCAGACAAATGTTTGTTTTATGAAATAGTAATAGTAAAATAGTAGTAGTAATGAAAATGTCAATGATTTTTCTCTAGGTGAGGGAAGTGTTTGCCGAGTCACCCTTCTTCATCCCAAAAAACAGCGTTTCCATCATGAACGGAACCAACGAAGGTACGTCATTTCTTTTGGCTCCAAAAGTACCATGTGTGTTCACCCCATAAATAAGTATACATCTGTCAGTGAGCCCAAGTCCTGTTTAGACCTCATTCATTCACAATGTAGTCCACCAATACACACGTGCATGGTAAAACTCCTCTAACAAGAGGTTTGTCGACACCTCGCTGCAACCTAAGAATTAAATATCCTTGTCTAAGTTTCTTGTCCCACACCCAGCAATTTAAAAGGATCCTCCACAGTACTCATTAAGACACCCTGACCCAGTTATTTCTCATCACACGATATGTGTCATATATTATCCACACTTTATGGCTGCAATAACTTGACATGTGAGACAGCCGCAATTACCTGGGTTGGTCTACCAACCCTGCATGTCAGGCCAGCAGCGCTAATTTAACTGCCGACCTAATGAAAGAAAAAGTGAGGCAAAGCCCAAGCCTCATTCACAGCACCCTGTGTTCTCTTTGCCTGAATATAAAGAATTGTGTCTGTGTGATGTCATTGGTAATAAAGTAGAAAGAGAGCGAGAGTTGCTAGGGGATTTCCTTTAGACCAAATGCTCATGCTCTGTTCCTGCCTGTGTTGCTCCAGGGATCCTGGCCTGGGTCACAGTGAACTTCCTCACAGGTAAGACATGATTTGCTTTGTGTGTTGCTATAGCGGTGCTAATGGTTAGCAGACTCATATCTGGGGGCACCTGTGTACACAGACGCTCATGCAGGGGAAGTCTCCTGTCTGACAACCCCTCCCCCCCCCCCCCCACCACTACCCCCGCCCCAAATCTGGCTACAATAATATTAGATGCTTTCCTCACATTTCACACTATGCGTGTGATAAATGTGTTTGATGACTCAAATGTGGGTTTTTTTGTCCATAGTGGCAACAAGGTACAAAAAACAACAACCTCCAAGCAGTAGTGTTTGGAAAGGGAACAACTAAATGTAGCCGGGGACTGTAATGCACCAGGGCTGTGTACTGTTTACACCGGTGATGAAAGACGGCAGGCAGGTTATGTGTATTTATACGTCCTTTTTTTCTTCAGGGCACTTGTACTCCAATACGAAGAAGACCGTGGGGATCTTGGATTTAGGTGGAGGCTCCACTCAGATCACATTCCTCCCCAAGTCAAAGGTACGCGCAACATCTCATTTAATGTGCATTTGGAAAAGCACACACAAGGGTTGACCCCTTTTGACACGACACTAAACTACATCTGTCTCCCGTCCAACAGAAAACAGTCATTTCAGCCCCACCCAGCTATATTGCCAGATTCAACATGTTCAACCACACGTATCAACTCTACACACACAGGTATGGAATGCGTTGGGTTTTGGTTTTTTTGGACATTGATACAAGCAGTGCCCTGAAATAACCCCAGCATTATGGCCTGCTTGTAAGTGGTCCGATGTAAACATAGAAAACACATAAATCCATGCATTTCTATGAATAACCGTTCCAATGCCTCCGTCCTCTCAACCACAACAGCTACCTTGGAAATGGGCTGTATGCAGCTCGGCTGGCGACCCTGGGTGCACTCGGAGCTGATGGTAAAAAACCTGCAATCTACTCTATCTGCACGTTGAGATTTCAGATATTAAATTGGTCAGTGTATGGCACTAAACTCCTGTTATTTATTAGGTCTAGACTGGAAGGTCTTCACTAGCTCCTGCCTTCCCAAGAAGTTTAGAGAGGATGTGACTTTTGGAGGGATCACCTACCAAGTCAGTGGAATTCCTGATGGTAAGATTCGGGTGCTTTGAGGTTTCATGTGCTGTCCCAGTTCTTCTGGATCTGTTGATGCGTGCATTCTTGGACCACACGGGGAAGACAATAGACTATAGTAAGACCTCAGAGAAGTACAGTTTCCCATAACAATCCATGGGATCCTTGGCGCCAAACTCGTGTTGTCATCCTCTCGCCCTGTCCTCCCTCTTAAACAATTATGCTGCAGCCAGCATTGTATTTAAAAGAAAAGGGAAAAAAAAAATGTCAGCTCCCTTTCGCAAATAAGCCAGGCGACTCCCACACCACAGTCAAGTAGCCCGGGAGATACAGTTACTGATATTTTTCAGCGTAACGAGCGGCTTGATCCCGACCGCTTACAATTATGTGGTAAAAATAGACAGCCCTACAGGGCCATGTTAAGTGCCGCTCTTGTCAGCACATGGTTTCACTGGCTCGACCGAGCCAGCCGGTCCCATGGGCGGCCCGTCCCGTGGGACTGTGTGAAAGTGGTCCTTCTGGGGCTTCCCTTGTTAAACTAACCAGCCCAGTCCCCAGCGTGAACCCCTTGTCAGCTTGACCTCAGACGAAGTGCTTTCCAGCCCACCCGTCGTGCACGCATGCCAGCGTCACCCGCGCACGCGCAATCCATCACCATCGCCACGTGCGATCCGACCGTCGCCCACAATCCTGTGTTTACGGTTCCCCCCCCCATGCAGAATTGTTATTGTTGATTATATGACCAAACCGTAAACCGACTGTATATCTTCTTCTGATCCCGCCCCCCCCCCCCCCCCCCCCCCCCCCCCCGTTCAGGCTACGCAGGGTATAAGCTGTGCTACTACGAGGTGATGAAGGTCATCAAAGGCATCGTGCACCAGCCTTTCGAAGTGAAGGGCAGCAGCGTCTTCTACGCCTTCTCCTACTACTACGACAGGGCCGTGGAGTCCGGCCTCATCGGTGAGTGAGTCCTTTTAGCGGACGCCACACGTCAGTCCATAAAGTGAATGCGTTGTTTGTTTGCAGAAACGGAGGTGTGGAGATTTCGTTAACATTTTTTTTCGCCACCTTCAAACAGATGGCAGCCGTGGCGGTGTGGTTGAAGTGAGGGATTTCAAGAAGAGAGCCAAAGAAGGTGAGATGTTTCCGCAGGGCTGTACAAAGAGGGCTTGATTCAGACCGTACTGAACCAACCCCCGGGAACACACTGTTTGTTTACATGCCCGACAAATTACTATCTTCGAGACTTTGTTTACCTTTGTTCGTCTCATAACAACAAAGTTTTTGGGGCAAACACGCACACGCACACTGGGACTAACTCTCAGGGTGTGTGTCAAGTGTGTGTTTCACCCACATGCTCCTGAGAAGACACACAGATGCCCACGTTATTCTGGCATCGAGCTTAATATGCACAAGGTCTGGAGAATACCAAATTATTCACCACCACTTCACCGATGTTAAACTTAAACAAACACACAAACACACTCTCACACACACCATTCCAACGTTTTGTGACACATTGACATTTAACACTGTGGTTTCAATTTCATAATTCCATACTCAGCATCTGGAGAGGGTAGAAGTTTGGTTGCTAAGTACGCCACCATTTAGTTAGCATCATATTCTTTTTGTTATGCAAGCGATTCTGTATGGCAACAACAACAACACTTGAGTCACATGACCAGGCACGGACTGGGCTGGCACAGCTGAGGGGCGAAGACGTCTGTCTCTTCCAGCCCAGGCTGGAAGGCACCTGACAGCCAGGCACCAGCCGCGGGTTGACACATACCGAGACACACTGCGTCTGTTCAGTCGCCCACCCACAGCCTCTCACTGACCCCGAGTCAGTTACCTTGCACCTAGCTGCCCACCCACAGCCCCCACACACACACAAACCCCCATCTCAGTTACCTTGCACCCAGGGCACAAAATTAGCACTAGCCACCAGCCAGCTGGTAAAATATATGCAAGTGGCTGGTAGATTTGCTTCACTTACCGGCCATTTGGCCAGCGGACAAAAAAAGTACACCTAACTCCCCGTCTCAGTTAGCTGGCACCTACTGTAGCTGCTACCGAAGCAAACACCTGAAACCAAAACAAAACACAAACCTTTGTCATATTGCAACCATGTTGCACACAGGGTAGAAAACGTGGTGTTTTATTATTATTATTATTATTATTATTATTACTACTGTGAGATGCATGATTCCATCACGCACCTCAAACACTCAAAAAGGTGTGTGTGAATGTCCTCGATGTGTGACGGCGTGTGACTCCTTGTGCTCACAGTGTGCAACAAGATGACCAAGTACCGAGCCATCAGTCCCTTCCTCTGCATGGATATGACCTACATCACCTGCCTGCTGAAGGAGGGCTTCGGCTTCAAGGACAACACTGTGTTGCAGGTAAGAGGCAGCAAGAGCCGGGGTCATTTTAAATGTTTAATTCTTGACGTAGGATGGTGGGGAAAATGTGTTTTTGCCAACTCTTGACGACTCTCGCGTCGCGGTCCACAGCTAACCAAGAAAGTGAACAACGTGGAGACGAGCTGGGCGCTGGGGGCCACCTTTGACCACTTCCGTAACCTCAACATCCACTAAGACATACGCATACATAGCACTGCGGCAGGCACCGAGAGCCTGCCTAGCCTGCTGGGGGGGGCCATCTCTCCCTCAACCCGACAGATAGACCCCAAGAACTCTGTGCCATCCATCCCATCCTTCCCTTTCTGTAACCTCAGCACCCTGAAATCTCTTGGGGAAAAACTACAAACATAACTTATTTTTTATAAGGCCATTCTTTTTTTCTACTGTATGTCCAGCCCAGTAATTGGTGTGCTGGCTTTATTTTTGTAAGCAAAGGCGTTTACATTTTTGCTACCTTATGGGTGTCTGTTCTGAAATTGCTGTTGTATACACCCAGCTGTGAGTGGAGAGCTCCTTCAGAGCGACGTATAGAGTCATGGTATTTAGGGAATTACAGGTGCTTTCTGTGGTCCTGGTGCACACTGTTTAATGCAGTGGAATTGGATTGCAATCTTAAGTTGTTTTCCAGATACTTAGAACTCCTTTCCTTTAAGTTCTAATTTAAATGTCTACCTAACCAATAAATTATTTGACGGGACATATTTAGTTGACATGAGATGATGCAGGAGTGTGACAAACGGTTTCAAAATAAAAACAGTTCCCTTCAACTTTTGCACACAACACTTTAACGGCGGATACTGTAGCCACAACATGGGCTGCTGCTTGGGTGTCTTTCGCAGGCTTGTACATCATTATCAAAGGAGTATTGCATTTGCCATGACTCAGGGGAACTAGGAAATCGAGTAGGAGAGTTAATTTGTGTGTGTTGCATGATGGCCAAATGTGGTTGAGTGTGTGGGACGTAAATGTCCGTAGTTTAGCCGCGTATACTTGTTTGGTCTGCAGTTGAATACTTCCTATCAGGCATGCTAAATAGCAGTTACCCTCACAGTCTGAACTATATAATAGGCTAGCAGCCAACTGATCTGTCATCATAGTTTTATCCAACAACATCTACAGACACAACTAATTGTACAAAATCTCTGTCCATCGCTTGATTTGACAACCCAGCATTATGGCTAGTAGCCAGTATGAGCAATTTGTAAGTGCTTGTGAATTGTACAAATATTTAAAAAGGAAAGATTATCTAATTAAACAGTATTTTAATAAGTGTACTTGTGTCTAATATAACTCCAAATATGTATGTGTAACTGCTCTACAAACCGTGCCTTTACTCCAATATTCAAAATGTTCAATAACTACTGTTGTATATATCATGTAAAACTGTATTTGTGAAACACTTTTACTTAAAATGCTTTTACATTCCAAATGTTGCAATGCTCAGAAATGCCTTCTTGTTAATCAGATGAATCACCTGATGACAGACCTATGTACATTCTGTATGTGTGTGTCCATGAAATATTTAAATACATGTATGTATCAGTGAACTATGTATACTATAAATGTATGTTTTAATAAAAACACTCAAATGTGCATTGTTCAAATCCCTACTTATTTTCCTTTTTAACTTGACACTCATGAACAAGTGTTTGGGTTTCACCTTGGGCATTAGAATAAGATCACTCTTCAGGCAGTGCATCAAACTCAACTTAACAAATGTCTGAATCACTTGATGGTGTGAAAAGGACGGGCCTCCATGTTTATGAATTGAAATAGAAGTGTACTGTTAATATTCCGATTAAAATATAGTATGATATTCATTTAATCACACACACTTGTCATTCATTACTTCTTTAGTAATGTAAGGTGGCCCACATTTCCTTAGTCACCTGTGCTTCAACCTTGAAGTAAGAAAGCGAAAGCTCTGAGTAAAATAAAGTTTTATTTACACTTTTACATTCCACTCGCAAAAAGCAAAGTCATTTGGCAGCAGCAGCAGCAGTTCTTCACTTGCTCGCAAAAGATATGATCTGCTCCTGTAATGAAAAAAACAAACAAATATAATCAACCGTCATTCACTATAACATGCATATCAGAAACACGGTAAAACTAGGTCACTACTGTCACTGTAGAGTAAAACCCAGGATCTCTTTGAACTCACTTTTACTATAGAAAATAAATACAACTTTGAGCTACATGTTGTTGCGCCCCGGCAGCGAAACGCCTCTGCGACCAGTTACAGTCCCTCTGGTCTGAATCACTTAGTAGGGAATGAAGCCATTTCACATGGAGTAATAAAAGGGGTGTGAAAACACAAGCCAACAGCACTGTCCGCTGCCCCGAGGGCCAGCCCTGCACAACCCCACCCACACACTTTCGGTAACACCAAATTTGGGGCTAAACATAGACGCCATAGTAGTAGGTTCGGAACCCTTCGAAATTATAGACGTCCGCTGAAGTAAGCCCCATGTAATCAGAGCAGGCAGTGGGACCTGGGTGGGGTATCGTTGGTGCTGGGGGGGGGGGGGGGGAGGTGAGGGAGAGTAAAGAGGTGGGGCTTTTGCGTTTGACAGGTGGCTGATGCTGGTGCTGAGGGGTGCACTTTTGCGGACGAGAAACATGATGAGAGGGCCGGGCTCCTGGCTCCCGAATTCGGCATGGCGACGACGAGGGGGGGGGGGGGGGGGGAGGAGGAGAAGAAGGAGGATGAGGATGAGGGCTCACTTTAAGTAGTGGCAGCATGTTGGTGGCCTGCAGGCCAAAGGTACGCAGGAGGACGGCGGGAGCGGCGTTGGTGGAGTACAGACGCTTCATCAGGTCGACGGCGGCCATCATGGGGAGGTTGTGACGCTGGCGCTCCGTCTCATACTCCAACAGGTGCTGCATCGCTCCTGCACAGAAGACAAACGTCATTAATGTATTGTATTAATGTTAAGGGGGGGAGAAACGACGCATTTATGTGATGTCTTGTGTGCATTTTCAATGTATTTTCAGTACGTTTCGGTGGAACAAATAGCGAAAAATAAAATGGCACAAAATCAGGGTTTGTATGTTTTTTGGAAAGCTATAGGCCCTCGAGCTCTGGGGGCAGACAGACACACACACACACACACACACAAAACATCAAACAAATTGTTTATATAAACCAGCTTCAACCCCGTGCACTTGGGGCTGCCGAAGAGGGCAGCTTTCCTGGCTAGGGCTGCAGTGGCTACGCCTGCAGCACAGTGAACTGTTTAGAGAGCTCACTGACCCAAGTCCTTCCCGTTAAAGGCCGCCCCGCTCAGGACCAGCGACAGCAGCGCCACGTCCCCAAAGCCGAGGTTGGCGCCCTGTCCCGCCAGGGGGTGCACGCGGTGGGCCGCGTCCCTGCGACACACAATAAAACCCTGAGTGGAGTATGGAACATTTCTTTTTTATATGGGAATTATTACATTGAAGTTGGACTGAGTTGGACTGTTGGACTCAGTTGGACTGAGCATGGAAATTAAAAGA
Source organism: Merluccius polli (assembly GCA_030340625.1). Taxonomy (NCBI): domain Eukaryota; kingdom Metazoa; phylum Chordata; class Actinopteri; order Gadiformes; family Merlucciidae; genus Merluccius; species Merluccius polli. Next base: position 121,845 of record JAOPHQ010005163.1, read on the forward strand.
AGAAAAAAAAAAGATATTGTAACCTCATCCGTCGGACTCCTATTGCACTCTGCACTTTATTCATAATCGGGGCACAAAATTAGCACCAGCCACTGGCCAAATGCTGGTAAAATGGCTAAAATAGCAGCCAAAAGACAATGGCAATCCATTGAGTGGCTGCCTGGTCAAATTTGAACTTTCACTAGCCATTTGACCGGTGGATATAAAAGTTAATTTTGCACCCTGCGTCCATTAGTTTATTTAGGAACTTGGTCAAAACTTGGTAGAATTCTTTGTAGTTGCTCCAATTGTTGATTGCATGCGTTAATTACTCTCAGCCTCACGTGTACATTGCTTTGGATGAAACTGTCATCCAAAGCAATGTACACGTGAGCATAGAGTGCAGTGGTTCATCTAATGTGTGGTTAACACAGCAGCGACACGGTTCCTCAAAGTCTCGTCTTTTGTGAGTAAATGATGGCTGACTTGTTTTCTTATCTGAATGTAGGCCACATTCAGTTTTACATTCAGTGTCATTGAGGAACCACTGCACTGTTTTTGTAGCGCCAACCACGCTTACCCAATGAGGGCCACCCTGTGCCTGATGTACTCCGAGGCGTGGCCCATTCCCAAGGGGAACATGACCCGGCTCTTGGGGCCGATCCCCGCCACACTCGGGGGGAGCTGGCGCGGCGAGCCGGCAGATGGCATGAGCATCGAGAGGGCATTGCGGAACAGAGACCCGGCCGTCTCCACCAGCTCCGACTGGTTTTCGTTACTCCACTGGGGATGGAGAGACAGAGAGAGAGAGAGAGAGGGAGAGACAGAGAGACAGATAGATACACACATGACTGAGGAGCTGAGTGGAGTTACAGGACACAAGGACAAACTACGGAGATTGTTCTCTCTCTCTCTCTCTCTCCCGAGTGGCCAAAAGCGGATTAGCTGACAAAAGGAGAGACGCTATTGTGCCGGCCGGAGTACTTTTCTTTTCCCCTCTAAATGGTTTGGCAGCGGCCGGGCAGCAGTGCTAATTAAAAGAAGACGCTGGCCAGGCCATGCAGTTGAATTAGCTCTGTTTGAAAACATTCCATGCAGTAATGGTCGACACTGGCAAACCACAGGTTTAATTAGCAAACCAGGCCTGAAACCAAGGCCATGACTCAGCCTTGCTGACCCCATCCATTGGCAGGCCCAGTAAAAATAGACAGCTTGGGAAAAAAGGAGTTTCTCAAAAACAAAAAGAAAGTGATGAAAGCGTAAGGTATATTGTATTGCTTGAAAACAAACATATGGGCGTTGAATTGTGACGGGGGTGTGGGGGGGGGGGGAACGTACACGTTTCCAGTTATAAAGTATTGTTTTTTATGTTATATTACGAGATAGATTTGTTAAATGTTGTTAAATTTTGAATTGTCAGACCATGCTTTTCCACTAAAGTCTTAAATGTGGTGGACTTTGTAACTTTTTTACTGCTTACACACCAAACTAGGCCAATAGAGAGACAAAAGGTTTTGATAAATTGCACCGTGTTGATGGATATTACATTTGAGACATTTAGCAGTTTGTATAACTTTGAACAAACGTGATGGCTGCAGTAAAACAGATTGATAGCACCGGTTTAAATAAAAAGGATATGATATAACAAAAGCTCATATTTTCTTATGTCTGGGCTGAGCTTTGACTAATAAGATAAGATGTGCTTTATTAATCCCAGACAGGAAATTAACAAGTCTGTGTTACAAAGTTCCCTACTGGCAGTTTAATCCCGTAAAAAAAACAAAAAAACAAATTCACATTTGTTATGCGTCACATTTGTATCTTAATATAAGCGTGTATAGGTTTCAGGCCCTACTACCCATCTCCTGTCCATGAAGAACATCTCCACTCATCACTTAGAGCAGATTCCAGGGTTCTTACAAAGGCAGAGTTGATGGCGTCCACAAAGCTCTCGTCGTCCAACTCCAGCAGATCCTCCGCCCGCTGGTGGCTGGTGGACCACACCAGGGAACTCTGTGTGTCTGACAACTACAAAACACAGACACACACACACACACAAACACACACACACAAGAACGGCTTCTATTGTTGTGTAGGTTGCAAGGTTGAGTGTTGTCATTTTTTTTGGGGGGGGGGGGTTTGTTTTACCGGTAACATGGCGATGGGTCCGGTGGGGAGGAACCTCTGCCATGCCACATTGTTCTCTGTGGGCTGAAGGACGCCGCCGGGTCAAAACAGAACAGAACACGACGGTGAGTAATTACACGGCACACATGTGGGGGTGACATGAATAGCACGCGGCTCCTGTGGCTGGCGCAGGGAGGAGCGTCCTCCCGCTCTATCTGCTCTGCACCACATTGTTCTCTGCGGGATGGAGAAATAGCACGGGGGGAGCGGAACCGCTCCTCGCAAATCACAGTGGTTGTGTGATTGTCTCATGTCTTGCAATCAAAATATACACGGACGAGAGTGTGTGAGTGTGTGTGTGCGTGCGTGTGTGTATGTGTGTGTGTGTGCGTGTGTGTGTGTGACGAACAGGGTCGTCGCTGTGTATCTTCACCTCTGACAGGTGCAGCACGGCCACCACAGCCGACTGGTCGTAGTTCCACTTGACGGTGGGTATCCCGGACTCCCGCCTCACCATGGAGTTCGGCCCGTCCGCCCCAATCTGGAACAATGCAACGACAACACACAAGCAAACGACAAACCTAAAACAAAACACTGGACACACTAAACAACCTGTGGCGCACTGCAGGGGACATTGAGGCAGAACCCGGTGTGCTGCCACTGCGCTACTATACCCACCAGGAGTCTGGTGTGTAGGGTCTCGCCGCTGGCCAACGTGACCTGGACCCAGGGAACGGCGTCGGTGGCTTGGTAGGACATGGGCCAGGTGTACTTGACCACCCTGGACCTGTACTTGACCTTCACGTTATCTAGGGAGAAGAACCAGGAGACGGAGACGGGAACCGGTAAGACCAGATGATGAAGAGGGCGTCTTTCCGAAACAGGAGCCCCAGAGCTCAACTGGTACCACTCATTGGTTTTTAATACCATAATTCTGTGTAACATCACGGTCACACTTTGCTTCTTGATTCTCCTCTAAAGAAAAGAGAACGTAAAAAAGGCCAAGGAAAAAGACCGCTAGGCTTGGGCTGTGACCTGGGCTGTGGAAGATCTATAAAGTACCCCATAAAACACCACTGGTTTTCCTCGCTGGCAGAGCCGAGTTGTCAAAGCCCACTTTTGAAGGCCTCCATAATGACCTTGGCTTGCCACATTGCATTGACTAATAGTGTTTATCTACTAACACGCCACGCCGCACTTGGCACACAGTGCCAGCTCATTTTGGGGGGGTTTTGTTTGCACTAAAAAACTCCCTCTTTTCCCCCACTTCCCCTAAAAATATCAGCTTCCCGGTCACCCAGCCCTCCCGACATGAAAGCTCCCGGAATTACGGCCGGTTTCGACGGCTTGGAGCAACGCCTGTCCGCAGTGCAGATCTGGAACTACTGGTTCCCGAACACGAGTGACAAATATTGGCTCGCGAGTGATTTGGAGAGCGGCGCGACGGCGACGAGACTAGCCGGCGCAGGGCTCTGCATGTTCCTGCATGAGAACGAGACGTGCGCTGTTCTCAAAAAGTCTGTTTATAAATATTCCGGTTTTACTGTCAAGCACGTGGCTTGGAGGCAATTATTTGTTTGTTTTTTTGTTTCGGTTTCTAACCGCGTAAAAGGTGGTTTGATTTGAACGACAATACAGTTTGGTACACTTGTCAGCACACACACACAAACAAAGACGTGGCTCCCGAGGTGACGGAGCGGGGCAGCACATGGCGTCTTTAAATAGGTCACTGGACCACAGCACGTGCGCTCAAATGGGGATGCCAGGTCACCGAAGGCCCTTTAAAACTGGTAGGGTAGGAAGAAATGATGTGCCTGATTGAAATAGCAGTGAAAACAGAGAGCGCTCCAAGAGCTGCTATAGTCCTTAAAAACAGACACTTTGCGGGAAAAGCACAAAATAAACAAATGTCCTTTTTTTGGGGGTGGGGGGGGGGAGGATGGGAGGAAGTTGGTGGCGTTGGCTTTTTCTTTTTTTTTGGGGAGAGGATGGGAGGAAGTTGGTGGTGTTGGCTTTTTTTCATGGACTCTGCCCATTAAATCTTAATGGAGAAATCAAAAGGGAAGCCTTAAGACCACTTACCATTAAAAGCGCCGGGGGGGGCCTTTTGATCAGATAGGACGTGTTCCTTACCGGGGAGACTGTCCAGCTGCCTGGTGAGCGCCGCCACAACCACGTCGTTCTCCACGATGTATGCCATCTCATCTTGCAGGTTCTCCTTATCGAAAGTAATCAGGGCATCCGAGCAGGCATCCCAAACCTAAATGAGAGGCCAATTATCCCTGCGGTTCCACAACTCTATCCTTATATTCTGCCCTTATTCCCTATATATAGTCGGGCCAAAGCAGCACCGACTCATTGAACTGAACACATCAAAGAGGCTGTTTTTGGAGGCTGGCAAAAGGCTGCATCAGGCACCAGGATAACATCTCTCTATGACGCTGGTCGCCAATACTACGGCTACAAGAAGTCACTGTGGCAATGCACTCTTTTGTTTTGATGTGGACATGTTTGAGCGGGACACGTTTTCCTTGAAACACAAATTAAAAGAAGGGCGTATTTGTGAACATTAAGGTAAAAATTCAATATTCATCCACCATCCAGCACAATTAGGTTGTCATTTTAAGTTTATGTCAGTGCAATCCTGAAGACATTAAAAGATTTACACCGGTAGGTGTGTTTGTGTGTGTGTGTGTGTGTGTGGTTGTGGGTGTGGGTTGTTTGTACAAGACTAATCCTCTCATGGCCTGTAACTATAGCGACAGACCCCATCATTCTGCAGCAATATGGCTCATATATGCCACACTCATTTTTTCCAACTTGCCATAAAGCAGAGGAATATGCCCTCCAGAAAACCACTACCATTAGTGGTTTTGCAACCTGCGATAAGCGGTTGGGGAAAAAAAGATTTATTGACAGAAACCACAAAACTCTTTATTTTTTGCGCAAAAAAATCCTACTTATGAAAAACAAAACATGGTTACCGAGTTTTTTTTTTTTTTTTGGGAGAACATACATAGTCCTCATTCCTAGGTCCAGTGGGGGGAGGAAGGATTGCAAATGAATGCCTAATTAACATAATGAACATCTGATCTTCTTTCTTGCGTGGGCTATAAATGTAGCTTCCTACGTGTGGGACGGTTGGAAGTGGGACGACTACTGGGTTGCGCTGCACAGAAGGAATTTCATTTCACGTTGACCTTAATTCCTACCAGCGCCCAACAGCCGGGCACAACATTGGAGTCGGCCGGGGCCAAATTGGCAGTGGGAGGGGGGGGAAGGAGTTATGGGAGAGGTATATCACCATAATCACCGTACGGCACTCCATGATGACATCTTGTGCCAAGAGAGAGAAGGCCTTTGCGGTCAAGTGTTTGGTACGGGCTCGCCACATCTTAGGGGGGGGGGGGGGACGCAGCGATCCTGCACCCGCAGCTGTTAAAATAGGTTCCTCTCGGCTCTGGATAACCGCCTTCCTAATCTTTCATCTCAGTCCCGTTTTTCACATGAGTCGTCGTAATTAGAAGACACATTGGGGGAGTGAGCTCCAAAAATCCAAAAAAGATTTATTTTTCATAACAAACATGATTTGGATAAGTAAACACCGGTATGCTGTGGGCCTTAATGAGAGAGAGGACTGTGTGCAATGCCAGGGTTTGGTCTTTTATTTAAATAACCCTAGTTGTCCTCTGGGGCTTAAAGTGCCATGTTGCTTACATTTGCATAGCCGCATAATATAAATTTGAGAAAAAGAATGATATGCATGCCAGTTCAAACCACTTGCAATGTGTTTGCAATGTAAATGGAAACAATTGCAAACCTCAGCCAAATAGCACTGTGCTACTCTACTGATTGAGTGGAGGTTTTAATGGCAGACCTTTTTTTCTTAAGAATGCACACAACATTAAGGATACTGCTAAAAATAGTTTAGAGGGAAAGGCTTGTTTTAGAAGCACTCACTTATCTCTCCTGTACTGAATTATCTTCTATATCTATATGTAGACTAATTTAACAGAAAAACAATGTATATAGCCTGGCTAGTGTTTAACAAGTGTCTTTGTTGCTGTATAGATCAGAATTTGTTGTATAACCTGGTTTACATGACGTCATTTAAGCTCCACTGTTCAACATAGTCTACTGTTATCTAACCTGTTATCAAACCACCACCACACTTGCACCTCCTTCCGACATCTCAATTATGCTATATCCCTGGATATTTATATTATTTTAAAAGATCACAACAACAAAAATACTGGCTTATATGTTTTGTGTAAGAAATAACAAACAGTGAAAGATGTTGTAGCTCTTGTCACCTGATATGGGACTGCTACCGACGCGGTACATCCTCCTGATAATAAACAGACTTGACTAGGCTGTATTGTCTTGTGGTTTTTCATTAAAAACTAAGCTTTCATGTAAAGTACTGTATGACCAGAAGTGAAATACCTGCATCTTCTGATATGGTTTGCACCTCATTTTCGTGATGTGATCCCATGCTCCAATCCCTGTAGGTACAATACATGTATTTTAATTTCACGGACATCTGACGGTAGCCATAGACTACTATATTTAAGATATAGGAAACTAATAACTTGGTTAATAATGTGGTTATGTGAATAGTCTGCTTAAGACAAGGCTGTTTTGGCACTTCAAATCTTTTTCAGCTTTACAGCGAAATCAATGCATTATTATTATTATTATTATCATTATAATTATTATTATCTAATTAAGTCTTGAGGCAAATGCGAGATTGATTAAATGAGACACACAAACACACACACAAGACACACACACACACACACACACATGTGAAATAGCATTCATAGCATCTTACTTCCATAATCATCAAGTAATTAGCAAGTAATTAAAATGGGACCAAATTTAGATCTGATCCTTCAGAATTTAATTGGGTTATGCAAGGGACAACACAACTAGCCAGCTGGGTGTTACTTGAGGGGAGAGCAAACAGGTTGATATTATTGGTTAAAATATTCATCCTGCTAAAAACAGGCAAAAACAAAAATCGAAGTTAAACATAATGAAGGTTATGTTGATTAGATTTGGGAATATCCAATGAACAGAGTGGGTTTCATTAATTTGCTATACTTTGTTGATAATATGACTATATTAAACAACCTAAAAATACATGTATAAAAAAAAATATATATATTTTCCCTGCATTTATATGACAACATCTCCTGTTTTGTCATTCACCAGATGCATGAATGATGCACGATGAATCCAAACTGACTTACAGTGATTGCAGATAAGGGGTTAGGCGTGTTTCTCAACGCCGCCGAGACTGCGAATAATTGAGGTCTGAAATGACAACCTTTCAAACCACCCCACCCCACTAGACCGCCGCTAAGCTGGCGAAATACCGTACTGTTGAGGAGGGTGGCAGAGCCGGGGCTGATGGAGCTGACTCTGGTGCTGTAGGTCTCAGGAAGCTTGTCCATCACCTTCTTGTTGCCCGCCTCCAGCAGCAACACCTTCCTCCCCTCCAGGTTGGGCTCCATGCCTGCATGGGGGAGGGAATTAGACATTGAATTGAATTAGACATTCAACCAGTATTTTGTAATGGCTTTTTGTTGTTGTTGTGATGTTATAAAAGGCTCTGAGATGTAGATATCATAATAACCTATACTACTACAGTATTACTTCCTGCACTGTGTGCATGAGTCAGTCAGTCACAGTCAGACAGACAGCCAGACAGACAGACTATTGTGCAAAAGACAATTTAAAGAGTGCATCATTCACCCAAGGAACAAGCCATGGCGGATCCAACCATCCCTCCTCCGGATATAATGACATCATAAACTTCATTCCCGTCTCCACACACTGCTCGCCGACCGACGGTGTGACTGACAGCAGACAGTCGTTGCAATGTATTTAACTTATTTAGCGACAACGCCGCTTTTGTTATGCTGTGCATTCTGGTCTCAACACGCAGTTTAAGATGTGTCCGACATTTGAAATAAGTCCCAAACGTAAAGAGAGAGCTTTAAGTCCACTGTTTGGGCCGTTTCTCCTTGACTATGTCCTATTAATACCTGATAATAACCTTCTGTAATCCTGCCATGTTGTGTTGACATACGCAGGAGTGCAACGCCTGAGGAAGTACTTCCTGTTACTGTCGTCCAATCAGAGAAGCGCATCCCGCTCCTGCAGTACCGCGTTTGTCCACGCGCAGTGCTAAGGTTCACCTTGGAGACAACGCCGTTTTCAAGTACCTACGGTCCTTGCCTGCTTGCTTCCTTGCTTTCTTTTCTACTCTTAGTACTCCAACTCTTTGGACAATGTCACCAATACCAGACTCCCTTTTTATGAGATAATTATCTTCCCTAATCTGGAAACTGGAGTCTGTTGTTGATTTGCGCCGGAGCGTTTTCCTATTCGGTGCACAGGTTGGTTGGCTATCGTTTTTCTTTTGATTTTTTTGAAATAATTACTCGGTTACAGGTTGCCTATTTGATTTGTAGGGCTGAAAGTAGCATTTTCTTTTACAATATAAACTATTTATACATCCACCCTGCCTCGGTTGGATAAACTTTCTCTGCCACATTTGCAGTGTTGAGGAAGCAGATAGTGTCACCATGGTAACCAGGCGTGCTTGGTTGAGCTGTGCTGTGCACTGGGTGGAGATACATGGTGTCTGTGTTTGGTTTGGCAAAAATGAAACTTATATTGCAAATACAACTCAACGCTAATGAGTCGTTTGTGCTTATTTCCACGTATCAACAAATATATTGTAGGCCTATGTTTGATATATTTGGGGATTTTTTTTTGTTTGTTTGTCATTTGTATTAACACATGTATGTTTGTTCTCCCTACTAGTATGCCAAGGAAGAGTATAACCACATCCAAACTGGAGGCCATGCTGGTGGAGGGACTGAAAGCAGATCAACACTTCCAGGAGCAGCTGAAGGCCCTTACAGACGCCCAGCTGAAGCAGCTGTGGGAGACAGAGAGGACACGGTGTGAGGAGCTGGAGAAGAGGATTCACAGAGACTCCCTGCTTTCCACCGACAAGGAGGACAAGTCTGGGGAAAACCTCAACGTAGACACGGTCTTCAATCCATCAAGGTAACGAACAACAGTAACGCACATTATGTTTTGTTAGTTGCAGTGTTTTTGTGATGTATTTTGGATGTATTTGGTCAATGCATTTTTTTATTCTCGTAATTGTGTTCGGTTGCTCGACAACTTAGCGACATAGGTCCGATTCCGCATTCGCTCCTATGTTATATGTCATTCCCTCTCTCTTTGAACCCACTTTCCTGTCTGTCTTCACTGTGCTGTCTATAGAGGCACAAACACCTATAAAACCCATGTATATGTATAACCCATGTATTTAAGAAGTCGTCGTGTTTTTTCCCACACGTGTGACAGTCTAAGGAGATCTCGTTCCACATCAGCTCTGGTTTCAGGCAAGGGGCCTTCTGGAGATGACCAACCATTACAAAGACCTTCCCTATCCTCCCCTGCCTGGGTCACTTTCCTTACTGGCACCACTCGTAGCGGAGCACATGATCCCATACAACGGACACCCCAATCCATAATGCAGCCATCCTACGTGCACAAGGAGCTGGAGTCGGAGGCAGAGTGCCAGAAGCAGTTCCGTGCTTTTCCGGTGCCGACCCACGTGAGTCTGCCGCTCTACCAACAAATGACACAGCTGAGGGAGACGAGGAGGAAGCAGTGCCTGGTCCAGAGGAAGGACTTTCTGCTCTCCACGCAGAAGCCCTTCAGCTTCCAGGAGAGGGAGAGAGAGAGGAGAGAGAAGCTGGTGGAGATGTTGAGTCATGTCACACAGGATCAAACATCAAAACAGCCAAAACAAACAGCATCCACTGTTAAGACTGCGGCATGTGTTGAAGATGTGAAGGAGCCGGTAGTCTTAACAGCATCCACCGTCGCCGTTAAGACTGCTGCATGTGTTGGAGAAGTGAAGGCGCCTGTAGTCTCTCATCCGGGCAAAGGTGAGTTGATTGGTGGATTGATCCATTGATTGATTTTTTGTTTGTTTGTTTTCCAGTATTGTTGAAGAAGAGAAGACTGAGCTATAATGTTTTTTCTCAAAACAAAATGTAATGTAGGCCTGGTACAATACAAATGAGATTAGTAGTGCCATTTAATCATTTAGGAGACTCCATTTTTAAAGTTACGATGGTTAAAGTTTTAAAGTTAGGTGTCTTGCTCAAGTATGTATAGACTATTTGGACATGGGGGATAGAGGCCAAGCACCAATACATATCCTCAACAGTAATCCCATACAGTTATATTATAATACTGTTGTTTTTATTTATAGATAAGGAGCGATGCAAAAAGGTCAACATACACCCTAATCGTGTGACTATAAAGAGCTCCACGGCACCAAATAAGACCGGAAACACCCAGGCCAGCAGCTCCAAACCTCGCTGCTCTGAACACACCAAAAAGCAAATGCTGGGTTTTCTGGATGAGAAACCAAGCTTCAAGCCCAGAATCAGCCAGCAGGTCCCTGATTTCAGCACCCGACACAAGGCCTTTCAGACCGAGGTGCTGAGAAAGGCAGAGAGAAAAGACTCGACCAAGTGTCAGCCCTTCCATCTGCGAACATCGGCTCTCTCTCTAAGGCAGAGCACGGCAAAGCCAGCTAACTCACAGGTGTGACATCTCTGAGCCGGTCTCAAATATCATGTTTTATTACAAATTTGTACGTCACAAAAAACATCAAATCATTGAATTGTCTTTCAGCTTTACCCTCGATTGATGTCTTCGATTTGTACTCAAAACGTATGCTTCATTAAAGCATTTTATTCTCATATTAGGAACCCAAAGTAAGCAACCATTTAAGGAAAAGCAAGTCCTTTGGGTGCTTAACCTCGCTGTCAACAGAAACTCTCCCCACGTACATCAGCGACGCCACGAGAAAGCGCGGCGTGGCTATCAGGTGAAGAGAAGAGTGTACCTTGACTTTGAGCCATACTATTGATACAGCTATAGTTACAGCATGACTGCGTATTTCTCAGTACTTTGAATGTTCTCCTTCCCCAGAAAGACATTGGAGATGAAGGAGAGCAAGAAAGGGGAGAGCGCCGAATGGATGAGATCTTTCCAGATGAGATCTCAGGCGATGCAGAAAACTGTCGCCATCCGTGCGAAGGTCACTGACCCCCACAGCAGCCTCAAGGACGTCTATCATGAACAACTACAGCGACACCGGTGGGTAGGACTGGAAGCCTGGTCCTCACAGCACTGAGTGAGTACAGATGAGCCTTTCCATCGCTCAACGAAGTTGTGTTGAATATCTGTTGTTGACGTCACCGAATACATAGGGAGGCGGACCAGCAGCGGGTGAAGGAATACACAAAGGAACTACGGGACATGAAGGAGCGTGTCACACAGAGGCCTTACCTGTTTGAACGGGTGAAACAGGTAAAACCCCCGGTCACCATGTCCATTCATACTGTACGTCAGGGGCAGGATAGTCTAGTGATTGTTTGACTCCCAGATGAAAGGTTCTGGGATCAAGCCCCAATGTCTGCAGTCTGCATCCCTGAGCAAGATACCTGACCCCTACCTGCTCATGAATACAAAAATAACTCAGTTATTGTAAATGTAAATGGCTGATGATGAAATAGTAAATATGATGATCTAATCTATGATCTAAGATCTATGATCTAATCTAATCCTTTTGACTTTTGTTGTTGTTTCCAGAAACACGCCAAGGCTCAAGTAGAACAGACCTACAGGAAGAAGCTTCAGGAAGCCGGTTTGAATGAACGTTTTGTGGAAGCAGCATCTTGAGCAAGACGTTGAAGACAGAGGCGCTAAAATCCCACAGTACACCCACGAAGAGGATGCACACGACGAGGACATCAAAACCAGGTGCACGGGATGAAACATGCACGTCTTTCGTTTCACAAAAACAGTGAAAACTCACTTGTTTCAAACGGTTAACTTGGACGTTTTCCCTTCAAACAGCATGTTGTACCACTGCGCCCGGGAGAATACGCGAATAGCACCGGCTCAAAACAGCCAAGGACTCTTTGTGCCTCAGTCATGTAATGCTACGGGTCTGCCCCACAAACTATCGCAACATTCTGTAGCCAAGTCAAAGTTTGATGTAATTACACTATAGACATTTTGTAAACCAAACATGTCTGATTTAGGGTAGGAAAATGTAGACTAAGAGAAGAAAATTGAAGACGCCGAATAAAGAAGCGTGAAATTCAAGGGGGAAGTAATGGGATGATCAAACAAGACTTTAGGCCGCCTGGAGTTTCTGTGGCCTTGTCTGCTAGGAAACAACATGGTTCGCAAAAATCATTTATGTCAAGACTACCAGACATCTTATAGTTTGGGAAGTGCCGCTCTAAATTATGGACATTTGGTGTCACCAAAAAGAGGTCAAAAATGCTGTGGGAGGATGTGTGGATTGTGGAACTTGCAAGATAACTATGTATGTTAATAGGTTGGATCTTAATTAATGACTTAAGATATGTTATACGTTTTATAATTACAAACATGTGTCTAATATAGTATATATACAGAATATATGCAGTATATATCATAGTCTTTGTACATTTTACTTTTTTTGGCTAAAATCTGGTTTATGTAACAAGCATTTTTGTTGGAAAAATACGTTTTAATTTAACTTTGGAATCTAAGTTTCAATTTAATTTAATGAATGAAAAATTGGATACCACCAAGAAAAAGTCATCGTCATAATGTCTCAGTGTTGTTTCTGATTGACAGGATAGGAAATGCAACAGTACCCTGCTGATTTATTTTGCGGTCTTAAAACTGGCAAACTGCTGAGTCGAATGACTAATCAAATAAATACCTCGTAAAACGGACTGGTCCAATGAGGACAGCAAACATCTGAAAAAAACATTTCGTTGGACGGTTTGGTTAAAAGTCCCTGGCTATTTCTAGAGACAGGCTGCCAGTTAAATAAATAGCTCTCATCGTTCCTCTGCCATCACAAAGACCATTTCAGTGCAGGACTCCAACCCCACAGACCCACATCAAATGGGCTTCTTACAGTGGCCTCCACTGTGTG